>JAUCBJ010004693.1:0-70650 GCA_032718475.1 Nemertoderma westbladi
AATAAGAAATAAAGGAAATACAACAATGTATTTCGAATACAATAATTTTGTTTAACTTGGATCAAGCACCTTGTGCCACCGATCAATCAGAACAGAGTTCACTGAAAAATTTGTTATAACAGCATCAATTAGCGTATTACCTGAATTATTTACTCTGTTTAACCCTATTAAACGCGGGAGGGGGGGGGGGGGTCAATATGAACCCCCCCCCCCCGTGGTTTTTTTTATTTTAACTCTGAAACAAACGCAGTAGGGAATCTGAAATTTTATGACTTTTCCTAAAAATCTATTGTTTTCCAAGTAGTGAAAACCGTTTTCAAAAATATTGGGTAGTTTTCGAGTTATAGCACCATATTTTAACCCTACTTTTGGCACTTTTTTTGAGACGTTTTTTGAAAATTACATTTCATTAAATATGAATTGTAACATCTCTATTTTTGATTTACACCGGTTTATTGGTGTTAGCAATTGGATGGAATTCATATAAAATGATTTAGAAATTTCAAACTTGTTTTTTTCGGCCGGTGCCAATTTTTGGTGCCAGCACCAAATTTTGAAATGACAATTTTGTAAATTGATTGTTTGAAATTTATTTTTTACGCAATTTGTGTTTTTTGGGGTTCTGGTTTCGATGAAATATATACGATTTGCACCAAGCGTATCAAACTTGTATTTTTCGGTGCTGTGTGCAAATTTTGGTGCTAGCACGAAATTTTGAAAATCCATTCAATAGATAAAATTGCTTGTGACAATTTATTTCTTGCGTTTTAGAGGTTTATGGCTGTTCTGAATTCAATGGAATATATAATTATCGAACTAGACATCTCAAACTTGTATTTTTCGGAAGTGGGTGCAAAATGTGGTGCTAGCACCAAATTTTGAAAACCATCAAATATATCAATTGATTGTGTCACCTTGTTTCTTGCGTTATACGGGTTTGTGAGGGTTCTGAATTCAATGGAATCAGTAAAAATTTCATAAGAGTTTTCAAACTTTGTATTTTTCGCCGGTGGGTGAAAATTGTTGTGCCAGCACCAAATTTTGGAAAATAAGCAAATTGATCAGTAGATAGTATCATCTTGTTTCTTGCGTTATACGGGTTTATGAGGGTCCTGAATCCGATGGAATCAATAAAAACAGCACTGGACATCGCAAACTTGTACTTTTTGGTGATGGGTACGAAATTTGGTGCTAGCACCAAAATTTGCCAAATTACGCCGAAAAATACAAGTAGCAATGATCTGGCATATTAGAAATGTATTCCATTAGAATCAGCGCCCTAGAAAACCTGAAAATGTGAATTTATAGCATCGTATAAGTGAATTAAAAATTTTGTGTTCTAACTGAAAAGTGCTGGTTACTTGTTTTTTTCATTTTTTTCCTACGCAGAGAGGACTAAACAGCCATTTATAGTAATCATATCATTTTTAAATATTTTCCAATGTATTTTGCGCCCCAGAAAACCTGTATTGAAAAACAATTAGCCGAAAAATGTAACTTTCAAATTTTGTGAAAATTGTGCACTACTTGTAATTTTGGTGCTGCAATATAACCACCCCAGTACATTTTTTCGAAATTTTTTTTTCGGTCGGATCCAGACTAGTGATACCTATGTACAAACAGAAAATCAGACGTTTTCGTAAAAATTTGTAGATTTTAGAGGGGGGGGGGGTCAATATGACCCCCCCCCCCCCCCGGTATTTGTACAACATTTTATAGCCCGGTACTAATAGGGTTAACAAGGAAAATATAACTTTGCGCATAATGGCCTTAAAGTTATTTACTCTATTATTCACAAAAATTGTGTCTGCATCGTCACTACGGGAGTATTTAAACAACAGACGAAAACACAGAGCAGCAATATAAACTGTAGCAATATGTTTTGAACAAACATAATTTAACACCAAGAGAGCACTGAGAGAAATTTCTAACTAACAAATTACCTCGACAAAATAAAGAAGATTTAATTTTATTCATGTCTGCTTCATCAGAAAGGTCACAGCTTATAATGTGTCCCAAGTATGATACCTGCTTAACACAGTCTAACGGTTTTCCATTGAGATAGATGTCGCCTGCACGGTGAAAACGACAAGGCAAAAAATACAAGCAGTGTGATTTGAGTGGATTGAACAAAATATCAAATTTAGCGCCGTAACGCTCACATATATTGACTAGTGCTCGTAACCCAAAAATACTCGGCGACAGTAAACACAGGTCATCTGCGTAAAATAAGTGATTTAAAAGACTCTTTCCAACTTTACATCCAACATTAGATTTGTTTAGTTCTACACTTAAGTAATTCATATAAATGTTAAATAAGAGGGGACTGAGCAAACTTCCTTGACGGACACCATTTGAAACCAAAAACGCACCGGAAGTAGCAGAACCCCAGCTAATACAAATTAGTTGATGAGAATAACAAAAGGCCAGGAGTCTTACAATACCAATAGATATATATATATATCCAACACACAACCTTAGGGCCACTTATGGATGTAAGTAGGTGGCCTTATGGTTCTATTCAATATCCAACAGTGGCCCTATGGTCGGAAAGGTGGCCCTATGGTTTAATCGTGCCATGGGGCCACGGTGGCCCTATGGTATGAAGTAGTTGTAAGGCGTTATAAGGTCCTTTGGACATTAGGTGTTGCATCTCTAGGTCCTATGAGTGGTGGTTATTAACCCCTGCGCTGTTAGGTTCTTTCATAATACAGTAGTTTTATTTCTATTTAAAGCTGATTATCTTCAAAAATTCAGTAAGCCTTCTATTAAGTGAGCGTTCTATTCAGCGATCGTTCTATTCAGTGAACGTTCTATTCAGTGAGTATTCTATTCAGTGAGCGTTCTATTCAGTGAGTGTTATATTCTGTGAACGTTCAATTCAGTGAGCGTTCTATTCAGTGCTCGTTCAATTCAGTGAGCGTTCTATTCAGTGAACGTTCTAATCAGGGAGTGTTCTATTCAGTAAGCGTTCTATTCAGTGAACATCTTATTCAGCGAGTGTTCTATTCAGGGAGTGTTCTAATCAGTAAGCGTTCTATTCAGTGAACTTCCTATTCAGTGAGTGTTCAATTAAGTGAACGTTCTATTCAGTGAACGTTCTATTTAGTAAGTATTTTATTCAGTGAGCGTTCAATTCAGTAACCGTTCTATTCAGTGAACGTTCTATTCAGGGATTGTTCTATTCAGTAAGCGTTCTATTCAGTGAACTTCCTATTCAGCGAGTGTTCTATTCAGTAAGCGTTCTATTCAGTGAGCGTTCTATTCAGTGAGTGTACTATTCAGTGAGTTTTCTATTCAGTGAGTGTTCAATTCAGTTAACGTTCTATTCAGTGCACGTTCAATTCAGTGAGCGTTCTATTCAGTGAACGTTCTATTCAGGGAGTGTTCTATTCAGTAAGCGTTCTATTCAGTGAACTTCCTATTCTGCGAGTGTTCTATTCAGTAAGCTTTCTATTCCATAAACGTTATATTCAGTGAGTGTTATATTCAGTATGCGTTCTATTCAGTGAACGTTCTATTCTGTTAGCGTTCTATTCAGTGAACGTTCTATTCAGTGAGTGTTCTATTCAGTATGCGTTTTATTCAGTGAACGCTCTATTCAGTTAGCGTTCTATTCAGTGAACGTTCTATTCAGTGAGTGTTCTATTCAGTAAGCGTTCTATTCATTTAACGTTCTATTCAGTGAGTGTTCTATTCAGTAAGCGTTCTATTCAGTGAGCGTTCTATTCAGTGAGTGTTATATTCTGTGAACGTTCAATTCAGTGAGCGTTCTATTCAGTGCACGTTCAATTCAGTGAGTGTTCTATTCAGTAAGCGTTCTATTCATTTAACGTTCTATTCAGTGAGTGTTCTATTCAGTAAGCGTTCTATTCAGTGAGCGTTCTATTCAGTGAGTGTTCTATTCAGTATGCGTTTTATTCAGTGAACGCTCTATTCAGTTAGCGTTCTATTCAGTGAACGTTCTATTCAGTGAGTGTTCTATTCAGTAAGCGTTCTATTCATTTAACGTTATATTCAGTGAGTGTTCTATTCAGTAAGCGTTCTATTCAGTGAGCGTTCTATTCAGTGAGTGTTATATTCTGTGAACGTTCTATTCAGTGAGCGTTCTATTCAGTGAGTGTTATATTCTGTGAACGTTCAATTCAGTGAGCGTTCTATTCAGTGAACGTTCTATTCAGTGAGTGTTCTATTCAGTATGCGTTTTATTCAGTGAATGCTCTATTCAGTTAGCGTTCTATTCAGTGAACGTTCTATTCAGTGAGTGTTCTATTCAGTATGCGTTTTATTCAGTGAACGCTCTATTCAGTTAGCGTTCTATTCAGTGAACGTTCTATTCAGTGAGTGTTCTATTCAGTAAGCGTTCTATTCATTTAACGTTCTATTCAGTGAGTGTTCTATTCAGTTAGCGTTCTATTCAGTGAACGTTCTATTCAGTGAGTGTTCTATTCAGTAAGCGTTCTATTCATTTAACGTTCTATTCAGTGAGTGTTCTATTCAGTAAGCGTTCTATTCAGTGAGCGTTCTATTCAGTGAGCGTTCTATTCAGTGCACGTTCAATTCAGTGAGCGTTCTATTCAGTGAACGTTCTATTCAGTGTGTGTTATATTCAGTGAAAGTTCTATTCACTGAGTGTTCTATTCACTAAGCGTTCTATTCAGTGAACTTTCTATTCAGTGAGTGTTCTATTCAGTAAGCGTTCTATTCCGTGAACGTTATATTCAGTGAGTGTTCTATTCAGTAAGCGTTCTATTCAGTGAACGTTCTATTCAGTGAGCATTTTATTCAGTGAGGGTTCTATTAGTGAGTGTTCTATTCATTGAACGTTCTAGTCAGTGAGTTTTATATTCAGTGAGCGTTCTATTCAGTGATCTTTCTATTAAGTGAGCGTTATATTCAGTGAGTGTTCTATTCAGTGAGCGTTCTATTCAGTAAGCGCTCTATTCAGTGAACGTTCTATTCAGTGAGCATTTTATTCAGTGAGGGTTCTATTAGTGAGTGTTCTATTCATTGAACGTTCTATTCAGTGAGTTTTCTATTGAGTGAGCGTTCTATTCAGTGCATGTTCTATTCAGTAAGCGTTCTATTTAGTGAACGTTCTATTCAGTGAGTGTTCTATTCAGTAAGCTTTTTATTCAGTAAGTGTTCTATTCAGGAAACGTTCTAGTCAGCGAGTGTTCTATTCAGTAAGTGTCCTATTCAGTAAGTGTTCTATTCATTGAACGTTCTATTCAATGAGCGTTCTATTAAGTGAAAGTTATATTCTGTGAATGTTCTATTCAGTGAATGTTCTTCTCAGTGAGCATTATATTCAGCGAGCCATCTATTCAGTGAACGTTCTATTCAGTGAGCGTTCTATTCAGTGAGTGTTCTATTCAGTGAGCGTTCTATTCAGTGAGTGTTCTATTCAGTGAGTGTTCTATTCAGTGGGTGTTCTATTCAGTGAGCGCTCTATTCAGTGAGCTTTATATTAAGTGAACGCTCTATTCAGTGAGTGTTCTATTTAATGATCGTTCTATTCAGTGAGCTTTCTATTAAGTGAGCGTTATATTCAGTGAGTGTTCTATTCAGTGAGCGTTCTATTCAGTGAGCGTTCTATTCAGTGAGTTTTCTATTTAGTGAGTGATATATTCAGTGAATGTTCTATTCAGTGAGTGTTATATTCATTGAACCTTCTATTCCGTGAGTGTTCTAGTCAGTGAGTGGTTTATTCAGGAGTGTTCCATTCAGTGAATGTTCTATTCAGTGAGCATTATATTCAGCGAGTGTTATATTCAGTGATCGTTCTATTCAGTGAGCGTTATATTTAGCGATTGTTCTATTCAGTGAACGTTCTAATCAGTGAGAATTCACGTCAGTGAGTGTTTTATTCAGGGAGTGTTCTAATCAGTGAATGTTCTGTTCTGTGAGCATTATATTTAGTGAGCATGATAATCAGTGATTGTCCTATTTTACGAGTGTTCTAATCAGTGAGTGTTCTATTCAGTGAGTGTTCTATTCAATTATCGTTCTATTCAGAGAGTGTTCTATTTAGTGGTGTACTATTCAGTGGGTGTTCATTTCTGTGAGTGTTCTATTTAGTGTGTGTTTTATTCAGTGAGCATTCTATTCAATGAATGTTTAATTCTGTGAGTGTTATATTCAGTAAGCGTTCTATTCAGTAAGCGTTCTATTCAGTGAGCGTTATATTCAGTGAGCGTTCTATATAGTGAGTGTTCTATTCAGTGAGCGTTATATTCAGTGAATGTTATATTCAGTGAGCGTTATATTCAGTGAGCATTCTATTTAGTGAACATTATAATCAGTGAGCGTTCTATTCATTGAGTGTTCTATTCAGTGAGCGTTATATTCAGTGAGCGTTCTATATAGTGAGTGTTCTATTCAGTGAGCGTTATATTCAGTGAATGATATATTCAGTGAGCGTTCTATTCAGTTAGCATTCTATTTAGTGAGGGTTCTATTCAGTGAGTGTTCTATTGAGTGAGCGTTCCACGCAATTAACGTTCTATTCAGTGATCGTTCTATTAAGTGAGCATTATATTCAGTGAGTGTTCTATTCAGAGAGCATGATACTCAGTCAACGTTCTATTCAGTGAGCGTTATACTCAGTGAGCGTTCTATTCCGTACACATTATATTCAGTGAGCGAAGTAAAAAAAACTATTAGAAAGTAGCATAAATGTAGAATTTTAATTAAAAAAAATATACAATTCAATTCAAGATTATACAATTCAATAATAATTGATTCATTTGTTCTAGTCCCTCTGGTGTATATAAAATCAATAGACTTTAACTCTAAAGGTAAAATCTATATATCTGTTATAATAAATCTGATCATCTGCATTAATGATATCAAATAGCTCCAATAAAAATTTCGATACCAAAATTTAATTAAAAAGTTTTTAAATCACACTTACTAATTTTTCATCTTTGTCTCAGATAAGCCACCATCTTGGTTCAAATACCTACAAGTTAGTCATGGAATCAAAGATATCTAAAATTATATATTAAAATATACATAAGTTTTGAAATGAATAAAAACGGTGTAGAAAAGTCTAACAAAGCATTTTCGGAAAAGATCTGAGTTCTAGAATGTGTTTTTGATGTGTAAATTACACAAAAATTACCAGAAAAATTAGGTGGCCCTTTGGTCGTTTTGTGTTATGTACTTTTACTATAGAAATGTATTGCAAACGAATATCCAACAAGATATATATAATGGACATTATATTGGAGCCGTGTAATTTTTTGCATCGGATTGTTCTAACAATTAATAGATATTATTAATAAACATGCTTCTCTTGTTCTAATATTATTTGATAGTTAATGTACTAGTTTATATCTTAATTATTAAGGAGTGGCCCTATGGCCCCCAGTTGGAGTTATATATATATATATAAGTTTATTGACATAATATCTAAATACTAAACGCACAAAAATATTTACATAATTTCACCAAATAAATCGAGTACATATTAATAAAATGCGGCAAAGATATTAGTCCAAGAAAAATATTAATTAATTTTTAATCAATTTTGACCTAAAACGAGTTAATAACTTCATTTATTATTTTACAGATTGTGGAGCTATCGTACAAATCCATTAATTCTTTTAAATTATTAATTGTTACTATATTGTATTTAGTTCTTATTTCCTTGGTAAAAGGACAATCAAAAATGGCGTGGTGTTCTGACTGCACTGATACTGAGTCACAACTGCAAACTCTGTCACATCTGGGAGTTCTAGACCACCTACCCATTTCTATGCGTAGACGATGTGAACTCAGTCTAAAACGACTAAAGTCAACCCTTTTTGAATCTGGAATAAAAATCTTTACTGAATATACTTTATGGCATTCTAGAGTAGGATTTATTTCCGTATAGATTTTAAATTTACTTTGATTTATCGCTTTATTCATAATTTTAGCTTGTAATTTAAGTTTATCTGTCTTTAAAATATTAGATTCGTTCTTCAAAAGCTTGCTTATATATCTGTATCCGGGAGAGTTTGATTTCTTACAGATCTCATAAGCCTTATATACGGGATCTTCAGGATTCCAGTTTTTCATTAATCGAATTAAAGATTTCTGTGTAATTGAATAAATCATAGAGTCTACTTCTGGAATACCTAATTCAACCAAACATAACTAACTTATTGGGCGTTGTAATTCTTACATTAAGTAGTAATTTTACTAATCTGATATAAAGTGACCTAATCTCATTACTACCTACTTCAGACAGCCAAGTATCACAAGAATATAAAACTGCTGCTAATACTGCACTATTGAAAACGGATCTTTTTAATATAAACGGCATATTAGTATTAGAGGCGCAAAATATCCCAAACTTCCTAACATGTTTTTCCACTTCCTTCGCATGTAATTTAATTGCAGATTTAAGTTTTCCGTCTTGGGTAAAATGCGCTCGTAAATAAACATAAGCATCTGTATTTTTTACTGTAATATAGCTATCACCTTTACTTATTACAAGATTAGCCCTATCATCTCGAGTACCATTAATTACCATAAATTTAGTTTTCAGTTCATTGATACTCATACTATGAGATGTGCAAAAATTAATTAAAACCTCTAATTTTTCTAAACATTGACTCCTACTTTCTGCTAAAATTAATTAAAACCTCTAATTTTTCTAAACATTGACTCCTACTTTCTGCTAAAATAGCAGTGTCGTCCATGAATAGAAGTAGATTCAATGCTCCTAAGTATTCGTTACTACTGGTAAAAGCGTCAAACATAGCAACCATAGCATCTATATATACTGTAAACAAAAATAAACTACTCGGTGCCCCTTGGCGGACTCCTGTATTAAAATCGATTTCGGTTTTATTTAACTGTAACTTAGTAACTCTATAAAGAGCCTTAATAGCGTTTATCATATTTACACCACAACCTAAAATGACATAATGACATAGTTCAATTAGCTTTCGAAAAAGTTTACTATGATTAACGCGGTCAAACGCTTTCGAGGCGTCTAAGAAAGCAGTATACACAGGTGAGTCTTTACTAATGTATAAGTGAATTGTTTGTTTTAAGGCAAAAATACACATTACTGTACCTAGGCCCTCTGCAAAACCGAACTGGTTGTCAGATATATTAGAATGCATGACAATGAACCCTTGCAAACACGTTTCCAATACCTTTGAGCCAGCTGTAGCTTTGGCTATGGGTCGGTAATTCGATCGTTCGCTTATACTAGCGTTTTTATCTTTAATAATAGGCAACAATTATATATTATATATTACAATGATATTATATAGACCAACTTTAAGGGAGTTTAATCAAGAAAAGCAATATTAACGAACAACTAAATAATCCCCTGGTACGTTTCGATATATCCCAAAATAATCATCATCAGCCAAATAAAATAAAACAACATACTGACAGAAACTCAAAATTCAGTAATTATAACTATTTACTAAGTACGCCTAAATGTGTACAACAGTTTATAAATTTTGAATTGAGTGACATGACGGATAGATTAAAGGTACAGTAGAATACAACTTCATTGAGCGATTGCGTAGGGCTTCAATATGTATAATTTTATGAAGCAGGTTAGAAAAGCGGGTAGAAATTAAAAGTAGAGTAGGATATGTTTGCTAGAATAAGTATAGGGGGAAGGATGTGCCTTGTACGACACATTCTAGCAAACATATCCTACTCTACTTTTAATTTCTACCCGCTTTTCTAACCTGCTACATAAAATTATACATATTGAAGCCCTACGCAATCGCTCAATGAAATTGTATTCTACTGTACCTTTAATCTATCCTGTCATGTCACTCAATTCAAAATTTATAAACTGTTGTACACATTTAGGCGTACTATTTAGGCATACTTATCATTGATGAAATATAACCAAACTTGGTACACATGTAGCCTGTGAAAAGTTTAGAAATTCTTTCAAATTTTCTGAAAATGTATCAATTACTGTACTTACTGATCGATCTTCTTATCTGCTAAAAAACTAAATTTTTTGAAATTTGTTGTAAAGTACGGGACTTTACATGCATAAACTCAACGATTAGTTAACTGAGGAATGATTCTTAATTCAAATGCATACTTCTATGCTTCCCACTACTATCACCCTAAAGCATTAATAACACTCCTGCCCTCCAGGTTTCATATATTACATTAATACGGTGCACTAATGTAATCGCCATTATAATGGTAAAGTATGGGACAATTTTCAATTGGCTATCATATCATGATGTTTCTGAGGGAGTAGATTATGAAACTACAGGTAATTGTTTCTTAAGATGACGCAACACAAACGTGCTTTGCATTCCACTGGGTGATTGGGCTGAGTTAGACTACTTCTCTGTGTATAAATTAAAAATGTCACTATTTTATGGTAAAGTAGGGGACTTTACATGTATAAACCCAAAGATTTCTTGACTGAGGAATGATTCTCAGTTCAAATATAGACTCATATTCTTACGGCCGACTATGACCTTAGAGTATTATAACATCCTGGCTTCACATATTACATTAATACAGTGCACTAATATAATCGCCATTTTAATGGTAAAGTATGGGACAATTTTCAATTGGCCGCCATGATATTTCTGAGGGAGTGAAGATGAAACTAATTGTTTTATACGATGACGCAACACAAACGTGCTTTGCATTCCACTGGGTGATTAGGCTGAGTTACATCTCTGTGAATAATCTAAAAATTTCACTATTTTAAGTAAAGTATGGGACATCACATGATTAACTTTATCGATTTCATTACAGAGAAATGAAACACTGGTGGAATTAAATGAAACCAAAAAAATTCGAAAATGGGCTTGTTTTTGATTTGGTACATGCTCAGAAATGGTAATTTATTGGTAATAGGAAGTGCCTACAGGAAACGAAACTTTTGCACACTGTTATTCACATTTTGTGCAGAGCAGGTGCATAATTTGTAATTCGACTATTTTTGAGAAACCACCTGTGTTGATACAATTTTTAGCACTGAATTCATGAAGTACGATAAATTTTGACCTAAAATAAGTATAAATTCAAAGCTACATCTCATTTTTAGAAATTAGTGGGGAGGTTGACCTTTTCATGGAATGAGCCTGCAGCTAAGTCAAACGTGATAAATCCAGTTAAAACAAAAATAAACAAACTACTGCGGGCAATAACTTTCAGTAATTATCGTTCATCTGCTAACCCAATTTATAGACGATTAAATATTTTGCCTATTGACTTACTATACAAATTCCCGGTTTTATCATTTATGTACAATGTTTCGAAAGGCAAAGTTCCTGAAGCATTAGCTCCCCATTTTATTAAAACATCACCAGTGCACAACTACAGGAGCAGCGCTCAACTAGTAGTAATACTATTATGCTGCCTCTGTCTATATATTCAATTGCATAATACAATCATATATCATTGTATTATAATGGATATTACATATTACAAATATGTGGAATTTTTTGTCTACAACATAAATGGAAATTAAATGATTGATTGATTGATTGATGATTGGAATTGTAGTTAATACATCGGAAAACTGGATCCCCAGACCCAGAATAGAAAAGAAACCATCCACAATGCCGTCATTTATAAAACGTTTACCTTCCAATGTGTGATAATCGGATGAGTGTGGAGGTGCAGTATGAATGCTCTACTGCCTTGTCATCACTGTAACCCACGGGTAGTTTGACGGGGTTCGTCTGCTCAGCATCGTCTACACCGCTGTCAGGTGTCATTTCATTTAATTTAAAGTAATCTCAAATGTTGTATTGTTTTATTTCTTTTAGTCTCATGTTTATGTTAATGTTTGTTGCTTTGGGTTTAGGATTGTTAAAGTGGAATTGATTTGCTTTATTGCAGCCAGATATATCCTTTTTCTCCAAACACCATCATTACTGAGATCTTCAACAATGATCCGTTCAGGATTCATTTTGTTGATACCCATTTGCTCATCAACTGTATTATCCCCATCTATACTAACATTTAAGTCTCGGATTATGTACTCTTTTGGTGCTGAGTAGGAGTCAATGTCACATTTGATGGATGGCTGGCTGTCAACATTAAGTTTAGTGAAGGATGACTGTGGGTGTATGTCAGGGATTGTCTTGTTTCGGTTTTGAAGTGTACATGGGGGGTGTTTGAACTATTGTATATTGAAAATAACACACCAACTAACCCATTGTTTGTCTCCCAGTTTTGGGGGTTTTGATAATTGGGAGTTGATCCAATTTCTGTGTTTCCTTTGGTTAGGTCATAGGCTGTATGGTTACCCAGGCCTACCCAACCCGGGATCACTGGAGGAGCTGTGCTGCATAGATCTCCTCAGTGGGGTGGTTCAAGATCGTAATCGGCCCAGAGGGAGGGAAATGCCATGAAACTTCCATCCGTTGTCTCAGGTTCTTAGTCAGTTCATTACAATCACCCCAGAGCCCCACAACCTCAACAGGATGGCTCCATATCGACGTCGACCCATTGTTGTTGTCAACCCCAATTCCCTCCAACTCGCTACGATTCGTAGTCGACCCAGCATTGTTGTCAACCCGAATTCCCGCCAATAAGCTAACTTATTTATAACATAATTTATGTCACTTTTACATTTATTTATACAGCAACTAATTTAATTTGTGCAGTTTATATCACTTATAATATATATACAATCATTTCGTAATGTTACAATTTTGGAATAAAACTACATACATACTTGTTGCAAAGTACTTTACAGTGTTCTGACCCTCGTGGCTTTATTTTCACTCACTCACTAACGTTCGTTCGTGTAACAAAGCCACTCGGATCATCACACTGTTACACAGGTATGTAAATAGTTAGGACTGTTGCGTTATTAATACATGCGTTATTCCCTTCACAAACAGAGATTATATACAGTAACCTCAACCGCAACTTTCAAGGTTTAATACATTAATTAATAATAACTACAGATATCGGTTTGGTATATTATAACATACAGTGGGAATTGTAGGAAAGGCACTGCAAATTCATACTGTTTCATTTTGTAGTATGAAGATATCAGTTATTTATCTCAGGCTATACATTCATACATCCTGAAAATAATGTAAGATAATGACGTACTCTTTCAATTTAAATGATCACTGATCATCCATTGCTCATTACTGATGATAATCGCGATCCCAAAGATCTTTGTTAGTGATTTGCATTAATCAGTCCTTAGCGTAACCCTCCAACAACCACTTCCAATATAATTTAAAGTTTTGGGTTGAGTAGCTATGGGTCGCAATAACTCTATCCCAAACTGAGGCATTAAATGTATGACTCATATCACCCCAAACGTCTATGTTACGAATGTGTGTGGGTTCAATCAGAATGGAAGCCATCAGAATCCCAGTATAAGCGTCGTCCACAGATATTAATTGATGAAATGGGACGAGAATTAGTAGAGGAAAAATGAGATCACTCGAAATGAAATATAGTCCACCACTGCAGTAAGCTGGATAGTATTCGGGTGGGAAATCCTTAGGGTCTACGTACGACGGGGATTCAGGGTCCCTTAGAACAACATTAGGACCACATACCCCTCCATAAAAACGTTTTTGTGGCACTCCAGAGAGAGATTGAACCAACGTGAACGGGTTAATGAACATATCGTCATCTCCAGAACCAACAAATGTTGCCATTCTACAATAGCGATCAGCCCAATTCCAAGCCATTATTAGTTTCAGAGTTAAATTTCTGTAGCTATCTATAAAGTTTCCCTGCACTATATCACCATATATGGAACTTTCATTTATAATTTTTTGTTGAAATGCTGGCTGATAACCCAATACAAACAAGAGCTTTATGTTGGTCCCATTGATTACTTTTCTTGTTGCATATGTTTCGCGAATAGCGAGTCGTTTTTCTGTAGATGACGGTCGCGTTTTTATAAGTAGAAGGATAATAAATCTTGGGTTACCTTTTGTGATATTATCACACGCCCAAGGATTCTCTATAATAAATCTATCAACTGGTTGTTTCGTAGAATTTGTAGTGTACACTTTTTCATTGTTTAATAAGGTTTGGTTTTTCTCCATTGAAAGTTTAATTATCCTACTTCGAAGAGGTGCTCTGTCATCAACTATCACCATTACATCATGCGAAAAGTTTAAGATTACGATGGTAATAATAATTGTAACACAAATCATTATCACTTTTCGACTCATCATTAAAAATAGTCTAAATATATAATAATTATTATTGAAAATAATTATGTATATCTATCTAATTGATTTTTTACATACTATTTATTATTGTGTGTAGTTATTATCAGATCCAGAGGCGTTCCTCTGGACTTTGTGCATTTGTGTATTTCAGTATGATAATAAATAATCTATCTACAATCGGCATCATGCTGCATTGCTGCAGCATGCATCATTCATTACTTTTATGAGATAATCCGCACTTTCAATGTCTTTCAGAGAACTAATAATTGTTAATTTACAATTACACTTGCCCAATTACAGTACAACCTGCATTTACCAGTTAGGCGTTGAGCTTTTAGCATTGGTTATGTATTGATTGCCTCTACCGATAAATAACGCCATGATAATAACGCACTATGAAACATAAATCCCGGTCTTTCACCTCAGATAACAAGAGCGCAGAGCAATGAAGTTCCGAGATAAAACACTGTAGAGCAATTTTTAATTTAAACAGTTTTTCACATGAAAATACTCAAAGACCCATGACATACTAGGATCGGCATGCTGCATTGCAGCTGCATTTTTAGCAATGCTGTGCCGGCTTGTCAACAAAATTGCACCGCCACAACTCCCTATCACCCATGACATTTGCTAGATCATCCGCATCTTTAAGGCCTGTGTCCTTTAAGATGCGTCTCAAGAAAGTCATGGGCTGTCCACCATGCTTATTCACTCCATGAGGCTGCCAAAGTACAAGATTATGCATTGGCTGGTCCTCACGGCGAAAGCAATGTCCTGCAAAGCGGAGGCGATTTTGTTCTAGTGTCAAGCTTGGGGGAACCAATGAGACACCTCCAATGTTATATAGTGTCTGGTTGGAGATGTGTGCATTGTACTTGACACAATGAACCCGGCGTAGCATTCTTGTGAATGTGCCATCCAGAGATTTGGTGTCCTCAGCAGTTAGAGCCCAGCATGGACTCCCGTAGAGGAGTACTGGAACTACTGCTGCTCTAAATAATCGGAACTTAAGTTTCCGATTAATTCTCGGTGACTTCCAAATCCTGGAAAGCCTATTCAAGGCTGCCCATGCCTTTCCCTTACGTATTCGAAGGTCCTCACCGGACTTCCGGATCCATGATCCCAGGTAACAGAAGTCGTCCACATGCTCAAGCATAGCATCCTTTGAGCTTATGCTCATCCGATCAGAGACTTGCTGAGGACTTTCAAAGTTAACTGTCATAATTTTGGTCTTTCTGGAGTTAATAAAAAGACCAACACTAGAAGCAGCATGTTCTAATGAGCTGAGGAGCCGTTGGGCTCCCTCTAATGATTCTGAGAGTACTCCTAAGTCATCAGCAAAGTCTAGATCAGTTAGGTACTTGGCAGGATTTCCTCGACTTCTGGAGCCAGTAGGTGGAGTTATCATCACCCCATCATCATTATGATGATCTTAGGACATGCGTAGAACATAGTCAACCACAATAATGAACAAGAATGGTGCAAGTGTGTCTCCTTGGAGGACGCCCCATAACACTTCAAATGGTTCTGTGTCACCGTCAACAGTAGACACAAATGTTGTCGAACCATCGTATACTGATCTGATTGCTGCAATAATTTCATCAGGAATCCCATATAATGAAAGTATGCTGAACATACGTGAGCGAGAGACTGAATCAAAGGCCTTGAAGAAGTCAACAAAGATAACAGCCAGATGCCTGTCTTTCTTTTTTGATAATTCTTCAATTATCCTTCTAAGTGCCAAAATGGGCTCCATGGTCCCACGACCTTTACGGAACCCATTCTGATTTCCACGTAGCAGTCTCTCAATGGGATCCCTGATGCGATTTAATAGAATCCTATTGTATAGCTTTGCAGCAATCGAGATCAATGAGATTCCCCGAAAAGAACCATAGAGTGTTAGGTTGCCCTTCTTGGGAACTGGCACCAACTTATTTGTTTTCATTTCTTGTGGGACTCTTGTTGTTCGGTACATGTCTACTATGATGGGATAGATGAGCTTTAAACACTCAGGTATTTTAAAGACCTCAGGGGGAACACCATCTACTCCACTGGCACGATTGGTCTTAATGCTCTTTGCAGCAGCCTTCACTTCTGCAAAGGAGATATCGCCAATGGGAATATCTGGGAGTACAGACTCAGACACTTTTACTTCTATAAAGTTATCAGGCAATACCCTGTCATTATTGAGGAGCTTTTCAAAGTGGGCTTTCCAACCATTGAGGCGATCGGCTGGTGATTCAGCCTTAACCTTGGTGGTTGGTTGGCTTTTCCGCCCAGTAAGCAGATTGATCGATTTCCATGCCTGGGATGATTGCCTGCTGTCGTCAGCATCATTGATGGCATCAACCTGTTGGTTTATTAGCTCCTGTAGATTAACAGAGTACTGCCTGTTCAGGGACCTAGATGCAGCCTTAACTGCATTCTTGGCCGCTGTAGTCTGTTTGAGTCGGGACTCTTTCTGCGCCTTATGAAGGTCATTTCGGCACTACTGAATTTTGTTGTCAGTCCAGGGGGCCCTTTTCCTGTTTCGAGGGTATACAGGAACTGTTTCTGCAGCTGCTAACTTAACTGCTTCTGTAAAGGCAGTATAGCCCTCACAGTGATCTGCCGCCTCAGAGGCAAGAGCCTCATACCTGTTGCTCAGCTATAGTGTGAAGCTGGATCTCACACTTGGCTGTTGCAACAGAGAGGACCAGTCATGCCGCGGCAAGGCAGATTTCGTTGTTCTGCTAGCACGCAGACTAAGTCTTACCTTGGCCACAATAAGGCGGTGATCACTGGAGAAGGGTCGAATTGTAAATGCATTACAGTAGCTCCTGTATTTCCTACGAAACAGAATATGGTCTATCTGGGACTTGTGACCACTGGGTCCACTATGAGTCCATAGCTTTCCAGTTCGCTTCTTGAACTGGGTTCCAGCCGAAAACAATCCATTTCCAGAGATAAAATCCTGAAGATGGACAGAATTTCGGTTAACACTATTGCTATAGACCCAGGGCGATGTAGGTGATTGATGCAGACTCGCATTAAAGTCTCCCAGGAATGTTAAGAATGCATGCTGATCCACTCCATCAGTAGCTGCTTGTAGATTGTGGTAGAAATTTTCCACCTCCTCTACAGGGGCAACACTAGTTGGAGAGTAGCACACAATCAGAACCACCTTAGGAAACTTCTTAGCCAGTCTTCCAGAACATGAGAAGTGGCAACGGATGATGCGGTTAGAGATTTGGTCTATTTTGTCCAATGCTGCATGTGCAGTTGGATTCATCAATAGACCAATTCCACCATTGCCACTATCATCTGCTGACGCGAGGGCGAGTCGCCAACCGCCCCCCATGTCCTTAATCACAACCTCATCAGTCTGTCCAGTCTGCATTCTGTGCTCTTGAACACCCACTGCGCTAAGAGAAAGCTTATCTGCCAAGGCAGTCAGCTCACCTTGTCGCATTGGGGACCCGAGTGTTAGGGTGTTTACTGAGGCTAGTCTAGTGACTTGCCTCAGATTCACCAATGGCTTTGTTGGTCGGGGTGGAACATGAGAGTAGCCTCCAACTCTAGAATCCCTCTCCCCATCACAACCTGGCCTCCCTGGTGACCCAGGGTTTGGGCCAGAAAGGTCATCAGGAAAGGGACTCAAAGAATTGTTGGCTGCTCTCTCTCCAGTAGGGGGTGAGACAGGCAGCCGGTCAGGAGTTAACTGACGCCTGTGAGGCCGATTGTGTCCGGTAATTCCACTGGCCTCTAGTGGCCGGACCTCCGCATTGCTAATGTAATCCATAGTGGGGGTTGGGGGGTGCTTTTTTGCTGAGTCAGCTCTCGGGGCAAATACCACACCCTGGTTTACCATTCCACAGGGTGGAAATACAGAATGAAAATACTCAAAAAACACAAAAATACTCAAAGACCCATGACATTGTAGATGAGTTTAGATGAGATTGATTTGTCTCCAAGCTCATAAACAGATAGGTTTTTCAACCCGATATCCAGAAGAAAATTATCTGTGACGTGCACTTACGTCTATATATAATGATAGTGAGCATAGTTTAGCAAGATCTGCACACACTATTATTTCAATGTAAGCAATATGTAATTATTTCAATGTGTGGCGAGCCTCGAAAGTAAGCGAGCTATAGCATACGCGTACCATCATCTCAATCTTGTGTCTGTCGGACAGTCTATCTGTCGGTCGGTCTAATTTTGAAAGTGTATTGCTCAGGAACTATCAAATTTCTTAAACTATAGGGCCTACCTTAATATCTACACAGTATATCTACAGTCAATACTCTACAGTATGTTAATGTTTAGATAGTTTACATACATGCATAATATGCTTATGCAGTACGTCTGCCGCTAAGTTGCTACATGTCTAAACATTAAATCTCCTCCAAATTTTCTTTGCTTTTAATCCGTTCAAGATGAAACTTGGGTGGAGATTTAATGTTTAGACATGTAGCCCACTAACGGTCGATATACGAACTGAAGATTCAAGTGTGTACAGTAGTTCAATTCAGTATCACGTTGATGTTGAACTAGTAGTCAAATTACAATTTCCCTCTAAAAGTTTCGATGTCGATGAGATCCGTCAATCCGTTCAATCCGTCGATTCGTTAATAAAAAATCGCTGGTCATACAGTCCATTTTTGAGCCATCGCATAACGATGTTACGACGAGAGTCGCCGTATGGAAACGCCAATAGCTCAACCGCGCGATCCCCTACGGATACGATTTTTTCGTTGTTGGGTAGAGAAGAGATAACTCTAGAAGAAATATCAAACACTTCTTTCCAAAGCGGTCGGGAAGTTGCAATAAACGAAGTCGCAAAAATTGTAAATATTGCAAATGCGCAAAAAAGTAATAGCAACATTTCACGCTATTTTTTTATTATCGGAGCTACATGTACGACCTTGCAACTTTTTTTAATAGACAGATCTAAGGGGTTGTAACTATTCCGACCGATTTATTTTTTGATTCGAGCAGATTGATTTCATTTCTCCTGAAAAGTGGCGGCGAATATTTGCGACTCCCAAAAAAACCCGATATTCGAAGCGTATTAATTATCTCGAGAAACCCGATATTCGAAGCGTATTAATTATCTCGAGAAACCCAATCATCTGGCCTTTAGACTAGAAATGGACAGAAGGAATAACTTTTCATTCTCTACTAAATCGCTTAACATAATTTTCCAAAAAAATGACTTTAAAGTCCCAGATTTTGGGTCCACTTGGTCTCTCAAAGCAAACTTCAAAGTTTCGTAGCTCGGCCTCTATTGATTTTTTCAAAATTCCTTCAACAATATACCTTAGAATTGCAATCGGCACCAGCATACCAAATTTCATCGAAATCGAAGATAAAAAAAATTTTCGGATTTTTTTGACAATTAAGATGCCCGTGGGAGATAGTTATACTGTAAAACCCGAAAATAACGAAAAAGACGAAATTATTAACGAAAAATAATATTGAAATTATAAAACTTTAAGGGGAGATGGAACCCTTAGATTAGGACAAACGCCTTTTTAACAAATGCCCCGTTTTCTCCAGAACTACTCCAGAACTCCTTTCTCCAGAACTCGATTTCTATGAAATTTGGTATGCTATTAAAGTAGCCACTCCGCCAGACCTGGAACCTAAAAAAATTCGAAATTTTCGAATTTTTGTTTTATTTTTCATATTTTAAAAAAAAAGGTCAAAAATTTGGGATTTGGTCCTAAAATACAAAGAATGATGATGAGTTACAGTAACTATGATATTAGAGGTTCCAGTTATGCGCCACAACGCCGCCATGGATCATGTGTCAAAATTTCAAGAAATTTCATCAAGCCGTTCTCGAGATAATGGGGCATTTGTAACCAAAATAACATGAAAAATTGAAGTAGGAGAAAAATGCATTCAAAGTTTTCAAACCTTCCCGCCAATTTTTATAAATGGGAGAATTTTCAAGTATACCATTATTGTCAAATTTTGAAAGGACATTTTTTCTAACAAAAATTAAAACTTTTGATATGGGCTTTTCCTGTTCCGTGACGGATTCTAGTCTGTCTGTCCGTCTGTCTGTTTTTTGGTTTGTCAGTCAAAATATAAAAAAGCATACAACACTCAAATAAAATTTTCTTATGGGGTTTTCCTGGTCTGTGACTCCATTTCCAATGTCAGTTTTCACTATTGACGGATTCTACTATGTCTGTCCGTCCATTCTGTCTGTCTTTTGGTCTGTCCGTCAAAATTTAAAAAGCACACAACAACTAAATAAAATTTTGTTATGGGGTTATTCTGGTCTGTGATTTCATTTCCAACGTCAGTTTTCACTATAGATGGATTCTAGTATGTCTGTCCGTCCATTCTGTCTGTCTTTTGGTGTGTCCGTCAAATTTAAAAAAGCACAAAACACCTAAATAAATTTTTGCTATGGGGTTTTCCCGGTCTGTGATGTCATTTCCTATGTCTGTTTTCACTATTAATGGATTCTAGTATGTCTCTCAGTCAATTATGTCAGTCATTTTGTGTGTCCGTCAAATTTAAATAAGCAAACAACACCTACATAAATGCATAAAATTTTGTTATGGGGTTTTCCTAGTCCGTGATTTCATTTCCGATGTCAAATTTCAATATTGAAGGATTCTAGACTGTCTGAAACCGTCTGAAAACACCATAACAAGATTTTTAGTTAGGTGTGGTGTACTTTTAATATTTTGACGGACAGACCAAATGATAGACAGACAGACAGGCGGACAGACAGGACGAATAATCCGTGAATCCTAGAAACTGATACAAGAAACGAAATCACAGACCAGAAAAACCCCATAGCAAAATTTTTAGTTAGGTCTGGTGTATTTTTTATATTTTGACAGACAGACTAAAAAGACCGACAGACGGACAGATAGGACTAGACTCTGTGTAGTAGACTCGCCTCGATGGCTCGCCCCTTGTCTGGTATCTGTATGCGTTATGGATATACCGGGATACTGACTAGCTGTCTGGTACCGGTCGTCCGTATATTCAGTAACTCAGTAATCCTGGTATATCCATAACGCATACAGATACCAGACAAGGGGTGAGCCATCGAGGCGAGTCTACTACTACCCGCGCCTGCCGACAACCGCGACCCTCTCACTTTTATCCTCCGCAGCGCACCCCCACCATTCGATATCGACTCAGAGCGATCGACCTGGGACCTGTGGAAGGACGAGTGGGAGGCCTTCCTCGTCACGTCCGGCCTGGGCAACCTCCGTGTGACAGACACCTCCGTCCCTCCAGACCCACAAGCCTCCGCGCGACTCCTCACCGCCACCAACCGGCAACGACGCGCCACCCTGACAACGGCCTTCTCGCGGAGCACAAATGCCATCGTAAAGGGACTTGGTCTAACCACTGCCGAGAACTCCGATCCCGATACGGTACTCGGGAAGCTCGGCACTCACATCGACGGGGGGGACGAACAAGCGAGTCCACCGCCAGGAACTCGCCCGCCGAAACCGCCTCCCGGAGGAACCACCCGAAACATTCCTGGTGCACCTCCGCGACATCGCCACCAAATGCGGTTTCGCAGTGCTTCCCACTGCCGATGCCCATACAAACGATCGCCTCCTGGATCAGCTCATCGCTGATTCCACGACCAGGAGGTGACCGAACACCTTCTCCGCCTCCCCGCTGGAAGTTCCCTCACCGACGCACTGCAACTAGCGCAGGCCGTGTGGGCCGCCCGGAAAGATGCCGCCTCCTTCGCGAACCCCGCACCCGCACCGTCTGCAGCTCGGCGCCTGCAGCACTGCGCCCCCGGCAACCCGAACGAGGGCGCTCAGGCCGTCCCCGCGGCACTACTTCCAGTGCCCGCTGCCCCCAGTGCGGTTATCCGCCCCACCCCATCGGTAAACGGTGTCCCGGTCTCGATGCGACCTGCCGTCACTGTGGCAACATGGGACACTACGACCGGATGTGTCCCCGCCGACCAAACACCAACATGACATCTGGGGCACCTAACCACACCAACCCGGACTCCGACTTCTCTTCGACCAACCTCGCCGAGGTTTGGTCCCTCCTCGCCGGCGCCGAACTGACTGATGCCCCACTCGTGTCAGCGATGGAGCAGCTGGAGCCGCTGGAGACCGTCACAGTCGGGTTCCAGGTTGCCGCCAACACCTCCTTCGGCATCCGCGAGCTCCAATTCCTCCCCGATTCCGGAGCCAACATAACTGGAATCCCGCTCCGTACGTTTCTCGCCTTCGGGGGGGCGGTTGGCCAACCTACAGCAACCAGTCCCTGCCCCACAGGCCCCCAAACTCGCTAATGGCAGTAGGACTGGCTGGTCGTTCAAAGGGATCTGAAGGGGTTCCACCAGGTGGAACTGGACACCGCGAGCTGGAAGTTGACCACCTTCGTCACCCCGCATGGTCGCTACCGGTACCACAGGATGCCCATGGGATGGCATGGCAGTTCGGACGTTTTCAACGCCCGAATGGCCAAGGCCCTGCACGGCGTCCCCAACATCGCCAGGATCGTGGAGGACATCCTGGTGTATTCCGACACCGAGCAAGACCACGAGGAAGCCATCGCCTGGGTTCTCGCAGCCTGCGACGCCACAGACATCTCGATAAACACCAAGAAGGTGCAGTTCTGCCTTCCCGAGGTGAGATTTGGCGGCTATGTAATCTCACACAGCCAGCACCGCATCGACCCGGAGCTCACGGACGACCTTCGTCACTTCCCCATCCCGACATGTCGGAAAGAACTCCGATCCTTCCTCAGCCTGGCTCAGCAACTTGGCAACTCCACCGCCGAGATCACCCAACTGGTGGAGCCCCTCCGCAGCCTGAACTCCAACTACTCCGCTTGGTTGTGGCTCCCCCAGCACCAGGCTGCGTTCGAGGCGACCCGCACCGCACTCTCCACCGCATGCTACCTCTCCGGGTTCCATCCCGATCGTCGTACCGACGCGCCAACGCGATCCAGTTTACCACGCCCTCCTCAACGTCATCCAAGAGGGTTGGCCGATCTCAAAACACAACGTGGTCGACGACCAACTCCGGCCCTACTTCGTCCACCGCGCCGACCTGATGATCCACGAGGGGGTGATCTAAAAGGCCCTCAACTTTACATCCCCGTTGAGTTACGCCGCACAACCCTCCAACAGCTACACGCCACCCACCAGAGGCTGAACATGACTCGGGATTGTGCGACCAGGTCGGTCTGGTGGCCATCCCTACTGAACGACATCCAACAAACAGTAAATCGATGCCGTTCCTGCCAGACCAACCTCCCCACCCACGCCCCCGAGCCCCTCCAACACAACCCGGAGGCCACAAGGCCCTTCCAGCGCACCCATGCCGACCTCTTCCAGGTCGGCGCCATTAAATACTTAGTGGTCACCGACGAGTATACCGGCTGGCCCACGCTGTACCGCCTCAACTCAGACACAACATCTCGCGCGATCATCGACTGCCTCCGCCACCTCTTCCTCGCCACCGCCGTCCCTACAATCCTCCACCCCGGCGGTGGCCCCCAATTCGTATCCAACGAAGTCCGCCAGTTCCTCCACCAGTGGAGGGTCCAGCTCGAGCCCTCCAGCCCCTACCTGGCGCGCACCAATGGCCGCGCCGAGGCCGCGGTCAAGGCCATGAAGAAACTCATCCTGGGGGCCAACTACGACTCGGACGCAATCGCGCAGGGGATCCTGGCTTTCCGCAACACCCCACGCTACGGTGGTCAATCCCTTGCTGAGCTCCTGTACGGTCGCAACGTCCGGGAGGCCCTCCCCGTCCACTTCACCTCCTTCACCCCCAAGTGGCGCCAAACATTCAGGGAGCTGGACGAGGTGGCTGCCACCAACCGCAACGAACTACAGGCGAACTATAACCGCCACACACGCCCACTGAAAACACTCCTGGTCGGCCAGCCGGTTACCATTCAAGACCCCACCACTAAGCGTTGGACTGGCCTTGGAACCGTGGTCGAGGCCCTCCCCAGCCACGACTTCCACGTGCGCCAAGAGAGCGGGCGAATTGTGCGACGGAACCGCGTCCTTTTGCGTGTCCGCACATTCAGCACGCCCCCTAGCGGCCCGCGCGCCCCCTAGCGGCCCGCGCGCCCCCTAGCGGCCCGCCCGCCCCACCCCCTACGTCTGCCCAACCTGAGCCCACACTGCCATCACATCTCGCCCCACCAACACCCCCGACTCAAACGCCACACGATCCACCAACACAGAGGCCATGGTCCACCGTTGCCTCTCCACAACCAACCAACCCGACCCATACTCGTTCTGGCAGACTCGTCCAACCGCCAGCATATTATGGTTATGGTAATGAATAGAAGACCCACCCCTATGGCTCGCCCCATCCCCTGTGTAGTAGACTTGTAGTAGACTCGCCTCGATGGCTCGCCCCCACCTGCCGAACTAGATCGCACTTAGCCCACCCCCTTCGCCGAAGGGGTATGTGTAGTAGACTCGCCTCGATGGCTCGCCCCTTGTCTGGTATCTGTATGCGTTATGGATATACCGGGATACTGACTTACTGAATATACGGGCGACCGGTACCAGACAGCTAGTCAGACTCCATAAATTGTAGAAACTGATACCAGAAACGATATCACAGACCAGAAAAACCACATAGCAATATCTTTAGTTAGGTCTGGTGTATTTTTTTATATTTTGACAGACAGAATAAGAAGACAGACAAACAGACAGACGGACAGATAGGACTAGACTCAATAAATTTTAGAAACTGATACCATAAATGAAATCTCAGACCAGGAAAACCCCATAGCCAAAAGTTTTAGCTAAATGTAGTGAGATTTTTTACACTGTATTTTCACAAACAGACAAAAAACAGACTAACCGACAATTTAGATTCTTAATCTTATCTAAAGTGACAGAAAGGCCACGCTAATAAAATAAACATAATTTAACTAACTTTGGTGCATATTTTGTAACTAATTGTATAATTAAAGGCGTTTGAAATCGCAACACTAAACTTGATTGCCGTCCCCATAGCAACAGGATCTAAAAATCAGATAAAAAAGATTGTCATTATTTCGTAAATGAACTACATTGACTTTGTAGAAGATTTCAGTACATTGTGTCATGTTGTTTTGCAGTTGCTATGCTTTAAATTAGAATTACGTGGTCCTTAGCAACTAGGTCGTTATTTAAAAATGCCCAAAGTCAAAAATGTTATAATCGCCATTTCCTCATTAATTGGGACCTATAGAACTCAAAACATCAAAAAAATTGAATCCGTCCAAAAATTTTCGGTATATACCATTGTGGCTGCCGGACTATACTCTCGCAAGGTTCTATTATATATTGCATATTAACTAACCCTTATTAATGTGTATAATCGATATACTCTAATACGTGTATAATTACTATATCATACAGAAATACTAATACTGTAGCTATTGTTTTTATGGTTGAATGTTTTAGAATTTAGTGCAATGATACTTAGAATATAATATAATAACTATTACACCATGTCCCATAATACACCATGTCCCAGAATATAGTGTCGTAATTCAGTGACACGCCCCCCCCCCCCCCCCCCCCCCCTAATTTTTCTACAAATCGTAATGAGATTGCATGAAATTTGAAACAGATATAGTTTCACCTCCCGACCACACACTGGGTGAGCCAGAATTTTTATTTTTGCTTTCAATCTTTAGCTACAAGCGTTTTAAAAAAGTGTCTCCAGCTATATTACACCAGTTACACCGCAGTTATTCTTCTACCTTATAGCTGTTTGTTGGTACCAATGGAAAGCTGGCCATGCAAGGATTCCAAATATGTAACACAATTTGAATTTCGTTGAAAAATAGCTGAGATATGAGCATCCAAATGTTGCATGGTTTTGCAACGACGCGAGGCTATTTTATTCTACTGTATTAATAAATAAAATTTAAAATAAATAAAGGGAAAGGAGCAGGTTACAGAGGCGGGATTTTCTAACCAAAACAATAAACAATCACTTTACCAAATGAAGGAAAGGAGCAGGTTACATAGATGGTATTTTCTAACCAAAACAATTAACGATAACATTACCAATTGAGAGAAAGGAGCAGGTTACAGAGGCGGGATTTCCTAACCAAAACAATAAACGATCACTTAACTAATTGAGGGAAAGGAGCAGGTTACAGAGGCGGGATTTTCTAACCAAAACAATAAACGATCACTTAACTATAACCAAAACAATAAACAGTCACTTTACTAAATGAAGGAAAGGAGCAGGTTACAGAGGCGGGCCTTTCTAACCAAAACAATAAACGGTCACTTTACCAAATCAGGGAAAGGAGCAGGTTACAGAGGCAGGATTTTCTAACCAAAACAACCGGTCAGCCGGTCAGCCTACCATTACCGTATTTAGATGGTAGGCTACACAATAGGCTTACAGCAGTACCGGTGCCGGAACCGGTACTAAAATACCTGCTTTATACCTACATCTGTACATACAATACAGCAATACTGCAAAATAGTGTTCTATATACTAATACCGGTACTGATAGCCTGCGAGAACAGCAGTAGAGAAACCGGTAGAATGGAACCTAACGGTAAATTTCTGGAGGACATACAAAGTCAAAAAAAACTAATACCGGTACTGATAGCCTGAGAGAACAGCAGTAGAGAAACCGGTAGCATGGAACCTAACGGTAAATTTCTGGAGGACATAAAAAGTAAAAAAAAAGGACATCATGAGTGATTTAAACCTTTATCATGTTGCTTGTAATTTGAAACACAACTGGTTCCATTCACCGTGGTTGTTACCATGAAGCCGGAATTTTAGATTTCGCTTTTAAATGTTTTTTATAAGCGTTTTAAAAAAGTGTCTTTTGCGAAATCGCACCTTCCGTATCGTGGACATTCTTCACATTAGTCGTAATTTTTTTCATATCAATAGAAAGCTTGCGTTGCAAGGATTCGAAATATGTAGCAATATCTGAATTTCGTTGAGAAACAACTGAGATATAGGCGTTCAAAGATTGCAAGAAGTATTGTACGCTGCAGGCAGTTTATTCTATTTAATAAATACACAATATTCTGGAACAATTTGTTTATGTATGATTAGCTACGCAATATAACTTTTATATACTTTTATAACTTTTATATACTTTTATATACGAATATTGAACTAAAGAAAAAAAATAAAGAAAAGTTAAATGTGTTTATCTACGCAATAGAGTGGTTTAATTTACAAATAGCTATCGGTTACGAATAGCTATGTAATAGTTATTCGCCTCAACATTGCACAAGTAAAGACACCGTAGAAAGACTACAACTATACTCTATACAAAACGTATACTCTATTGTTCGAAACATCAAACTGTCGTTGTTGATTGTTCAACTTTAAGTCATTTAATCTTAAAAGCATATAAACCAAGAATATGCCCATGTGTCGCACCCCTCCACGACTGCATCCCCATACTCGCAGCAAAGGACAAGCACCATCACTCCCTGAAACTGGGATGGCAAAAATCGCGAATGGATCAACTCAACCAGGGATTGGTGAAACCCGGAGAGAATCAACTGATATCCGTTGCGAATTCACGGAGATCCGGTGCGAATCTACTGGAACTAAAACCGCGAAATTCGGAAATGAACCTACTGAAACTGGGACTGGCGAAATCCGGAGTGAATCGACTGATATTCTGAGCGAATTCGCAGAGATCCAGAGCGAATCCACTGTAACAGGAACCGCTAATTTCGGAAAAGGTACTACAAACTGGGTAGGCCCGGGAAACCATACAACATATGACCTAGTCTGTAGTACCAGTATACCAAGTTCAGGTAATGAACAATATCAGGATATGCAATCCTCTCCAACTGTGACTGTAGATATAAATGCATCTGATTCTGCTACTAATTCTTTTAAACCTAGTAGTGTAGCAATAAATCCTAATGCAAAACCAGATATTCCACTAAGGTCATCGAACTTGACACCAACACCATCCAAAACAATAGTGGCATATCATATTTGGTCAGAGGACCTTAACATTAAATCAGTCACAATACTGGACAATCATTCTCCATGCAATTCAAAGAGCAAAAAGCTCTCTGCTGAAGAAATCAACAAACAAATTTATGAAATAGCTCGAAAAATACATATTGCAGACACATCTGACTTTTACTATGGTATCTCATAACCCACACAAACGGACCTAAGATCATTAACTAAGGACAATTTAATAACCAATGGAGCAATTAATGCCTTCTGCTGGATGTTAGAACGTAGCATGCCAAATGTGGCTTGGGTTAGTGATGAATTGTCTCAGAAACTTCAACATAAAGACTACAACAAAGTTGAGGCCACGAAATACATTGCCAGAAACTACTTCAACTATCAAGCAGCTATGAAAAACAAGACAGTGAATCCAACTGAATTCATTTTCATCCCAGAATGTTCAAACTCACATCACGTTCTCCATGTAGTTCACATAACTAACAAAACAATCTTTAAGCTATGCCCTCTCTGCAACAATAAACCCAATGACGTCACACACAGAATATGTGCAGTATTCAACAAAATGGATGAACAATATAGAAAGAAAACTTACTTACAGACCATAGCAAAGAACCCGTGGAAATGCATTGACTCAATAAACTGTTCACGTCATCTTCAGTAACAAACTAACAAGTTATGATTGTGGAATTTTTTTGCCTATATGCTGCAGCCTTAGCTCATAATGAAATCTCCATTCACGAAAATATGCTTGACTCCTCAACTGCACTTTGCCAAATGCCTCATGTCTCTTGGCATGGACAGCCTTTCTATCTTCCAAAAAGTCCTCTTCAACCATATTGAAAAAACCCTAATAGGTGACATCATTGGTGTTAAATGCACAATAATAAACAGAAGATCACTCGATGAGTTAGCTCTGGATGTAGCCGAATTTGCCCTTGTTATAGCAAACGAGGCACTCAACCACACCTTTAAAAAACGTATCAATGCTTCATCAACAGATGCTGTTGGTCTCTTAGAACTTATTCATCTTGTCACTAATCTACAAATAGAGGTTAAATCTCTAGGAATAGCTTGCAGTGAGGTATCTGACCTTGCAAACAAACTAAAGAAATCTGATGAAAAGGTTAATCTCCTGGAGAATGAAATCAAAAACATAGAAAATGTTATAAATATTCAAAGGACACACATTTCAACCCCATCTAAGAAACGAACGAAAATAAAGAAACTTACTAAAAAAACTACAAATAAAACTACAAAAAGGAAAAACTCTAACACAGACAACTGCCATACATCAGACATAGACTCGGACAGTAGTAACATCCAACAGGAGAGCTCTGGCGGCACTACCACCAGTACTGAATATTTAATGAGAATCAATTTTTTATGCCGTTTTAATTACTTTAGATCAATTAAAGACACAATTATTAAAGCAAATCACTTGAACTAATTAAAAACTATAATAGAATGGGGTATGTGGATTACATATGTATAATTTTTAAGTATAATTATTGAAGTCTTATACTGTAAAACAATTAATTTCCTTTAACAGGCAGGTTGAAAGTGCTGTTTTTACCGTAATCAATTTAATTAACTAATTAACTGCTATTATCTTACCTTCTCGAAGGCCACACGAAACTTCAACTTGGAAAATTTCTAAACTTTTGCCAAACAACATGTGTACCAAGTTTGGATAGATTTCATCGAAGATTGGCCGAGTTATTAACGTTTAAAATTGAACACTGCAAAAAAAGCGACAGAACGACACGTTCATGGGGCCTTCGCGCAGCACGAGGCCCAGTTATGAAATACAAATTAAAACTGAGCAACTGTATCACAAAATCAGTATTTGAGAAATTTAACCACACCACCAATCAATCAAAGAAAGGGGGACAGTACGTGTTCAGCCCTTTTAATCTGCACCCCCCCCCCCCCCTTCCCCTTCCCACCAACCAATACATAACCGCGACATCTACCACCCACGGGCTGACAGGCGGAAGGGTAGCACAAACTTATTTCCAATCGCACGTTCAATATGCGAAGCCATGTGGTTTATAGGAATATAATAAACGCAGTACTCGTCTTCATTATAAGCCTCGTTGAGTTCGTCCTGTTTTGTATTTAAATATATTTCTTAAACGCAGGCTGATGATCTTTTTAATAATAATAACAAGGGATGCGGTCAATATGTGAAGCCAGGTGGTTTATATAATAATAATAGTCAATGCAGTACTCGTCTTCATTATAAGTCTCGTTGTGCTAGTCCTGTTTTGTATTTAAATATCTTTCCTAAACGAAGACTGGCGATCTTTATAATGCGTTCAATAGGCGAAGCCAGGTATGGTTTTGATTAATAGGAATATAGTCTACGCAGCACTCATTCCTCATGAGCCGGAGTTATAGTGTGGCAATGTAGATGCAGTAGTTGCACCCGACCAGCCGGAAACTCGGAGCAATAGGCCTACTGCTTGTACAATGCGTGTCAATTTCAACACCGCCGGGCACTGGTTGATGGCAGAGTGAGATTAAAAAACCGGATTTCATCCTCGGTTACGGTTAGTCCAGTTTGCCCGTAGCGGCAGCGATACCGAAAGTCGAGGTCAACAGAATGATCAATCATTCTGTTTTGAATTGGTTGTTTTAGTTAAATTATATTAATATTGTGTTTAAAATAATATACCACTGAAGACGCGCGGGAAGCGTGAAATAGCTATATGGTAAACTAACAATATTTTATATTAGCCGTGGCTCAAGACCCTTACTCGTCATTAATATTTATAATTTGAGTATGCTTACGCCACGAAAGGCATCGTTCCATTACATTAACTCGCTTGATAAAAAGGGGGTAGAATGTAACTACATTATATTAATTTGTTAAGGCATGCCAAGGCAGAACCATGTAACCCTAATGTGATAATGACACTCCATGTAACTATAAGAGCGTACACCATGTATCTCATGCGAGTTACATTGCTTTGGCTTAGGAACAGCTGTTGAAATTTATATAATTTACATGATGTAATATAATTAAACTGGTTAGAATTTGTAAGGTAAATCCATGTAATTCGAAAATCAAAATAATTTTTTAAATAGCTAGCTTAAGTTTGGAGCTCTAAGACTTTCTATGTATTTAAATAAACTATTTGGCTAAACTTTAGTGTTGAAAATGTTCACACAGACATTCACATGTTTTCGTGCGGATTCGTTAACTTTAGGTTGATTTTTCTCAAAACTCGATTTTTTGAGTTACATGGTTTTGCCTTAGGAGGGCAGTACTAAGGGCAGTCCTAAACATCAGCCAGAGACAACACATGACAAACGCCGAGCTTTATGGTATAATATGTACCACCTGTATAAACCACCCTCTGTGAACGCAGATTAAGATTCAGTGGGCACTGCTGGCGAAGTAAAGACGAGGTCATACCAGATCTAATTTTCTGGGAACCAACACAAGTAAAGCGTAGCCGGCTATGACATTATATAGACCCACTTTAAGGGACACTGGACTTTGGAGAAACAAAATTGCGACAATTATGGAGAATCAGGCTATATCATAAATCCGTACCCTTGATAAAAACCGTTCCCCCCTCGCCAAATCTTGTGGGAAGACTCCAAAAAATTTAACAGTCATTTTTCAACCTATAGTAACCAACTTAAAATAAAAAAATTTCAATATGTCATCTTTTTCCGCTTCGCGCAGCACGAAACATAATCATTGATTTTTGTTTTTTTTCTGAATTTTACTTTTTTTTCAAACCGTTCCCCCCTCGCCAAATCTTGTGGGAACGCTCCAAAAAATTTAACAGTGATTTTTCAACCTATAGTAACCAACTTAAAACAAAAAAATTTCAATATGTCATCTCTTTGTCATCAATATGTCATCGCTTCGCTCAGCACGAAAAATAATCATTGATTTTGGGTTTTTTCTGAATTTTATTTTTTTCCAAACGTCTAATGCAAAGTATTTTCCTCAGTAGTATTTTATTACTAGTAGTATTTAAAGTATTACACTACAGTATATAGACACCCTGACCTGTTGTTTTAATCATTAATGGTTAAATATCGTTTATTGTTTTGGTTAGATAACCCTGCCTTTGTAACCTGTTCCTTTCCCTCAATTGGTAACAATATCGTTTATTGTTTTGGTTAGATAAGCTTGCCTCTGTAACCTGTTTCTTTCCCTCAATTGGTAACAGTATCGTTTATTGTTTTGGTTAGACAAGCCTGCCTCTGTAACGTTCCTTTCCCTCAATTGGCAGATTGGTAACAATATCGTTTATTGTTTTGGTTAGATAAGCTTCTATGTAACCTGTTCCTTTCCCTCAATTGGCAACAATATCGTTTATTGTGTATAACATATTCTGCAGTACCGTATTCAGCATTACATACGGTACCGGTAGCTGACAGATCCTGTTTATACCGGTACTACTCCAGTACTCTGCTACTGTACTACGATATGGCGAAACTGGTGACTGATGCCTGTAAAAAACATATTAAATAGGCCTAGTTTTGAAAAAAAAATTTAATTTTTTTCCCGAATTCTAATTTTTTCCAGAATTCGTAAAATTCCCGAAAATATCAGAGTGTTTTCCCCCGGAGACCGGCTAGTAACTGAATTTTGAAAAAAAAAGTCAGAGTCTTTTCCCAGAAAGTCCTGTTTTCGAGCAAAAAAAATATATCCACGGGTACGGATTTGTGACATTACCGAGAATCATAATACAGTAATAAGTTAATTTTTGTGGGGTGAGTGACGATGAATTAAAGATATAATGTAAGACTGATGAGTGGGACAATATGATAACGCTCTCCATAGCGACAAATATCAACCGACCATATTGGGGCTCGAACCCGGTACATAGGATTCAAACTTCCGGTTATCATCAGCCGGGTGTGTGTCCTACGACCACTGAGCTGCCAGGAAGGTAAAATTACTACTAAAATTAATTCAAGCTGGCCTGTCACCTAACATAACACAGTGAATAACCTTGTAAATATTCCTATAGGATTCACTGTGTAGAGCTATCAGCTGGGGTAATTGTATAATATCCCATTGTCTGGGATATAGTGACTGAATAAACACAACCTTTCTAAACTTGGCAAGTATTGTACTTCTCTCCAGTTTGGGCTTATCCATTCAATAGCATTCATTACTAGGCCCTCACTAATATTTTTTTTCATGATCACGCCAGCCTGGTGTTTCTATTAGTGAGTCTATGGCAATTTTCGTGTTATGGGTGTATTTTCGAAATAAAACAAGTTGAGACTGTGCCTTGCTTGCTTATGCTTGTTGGTGAACATTTTAAATACTCACCGCCTATTTTAGCTAAATATTACTGTAGAGGTAAAATCCATATTAAAATTAGGTAAATGTGTCGGATTAAAAATAGGTAAGAGATTAAATATAGGTAAATCCCCATTCACGCTTGCATATAAGTATCAACTACACAAGCTGACAAGTACACAATTACGCCATATCATTTTGTCAACACTCTGGTAATGTAAAATATTTAAATATAGCATTACTGTAATAATAAAGTAAATTATTCCCATTCAGAGCACCAAAATATCGGAATTTTGTTTGTTTTGCATGTCAACTCGCTTATACAGTAACTACCAAAGTCTCTACTTCAAATTGCTGACTTGGTAAACTAAAACTTTCTACTTTTGTCCGGATAGTGCATTGCAAGCATTGTTGCGTCACATTTAGGTCGAATTGTAGAAGAAAGTGAAGAAAATGTGTCATTTGCAACTGAAGCTTAAAGTAAACAAATCTTACCTAAATTTAAAAAGCGTCGGATCGATATCTGGGTGTAATTTGGTCGCATCGTTAGAGTCGAATATGGGAAATTCACTTACAGACTTTGATAGCGAACTATTGTTCACCCAATTTCGAAATCTACTGAAAGGCTGTGTTTGTTCGACAAGTTTCATCCACCAAACAGCAAGCCGCCATTCGAACTATTGCATCAAACCTGTTTCGTACCAGAACTAAAGAAGTGTAATACACAAGTTGTAGAGCAGTTCAATGGCAAATGGTGTAATTAATTAGGAGCCCGCTCGACAGGCGGGATACTTAACTGTAAAAATCTGCGGGTTAGTTACTGTAAAAATCTCAGGATATATACACTGACTGACTGACTGACTGACTGATAATTATCTAGGTTCAGGCACTTCCTGCCTGGCGATTTTGTTGAAATTTTACAAGTAAATTGCTTTGGTGGTTCATAATCGCGTTACAAAATATCAGATCAATTCAATGTGTGGTATTCGATATATTTCGTTTTTTTGAAATTATTTTGTCGCGAAATTAAAAGCAATGGTAAAGTAACAACTCCTCCCTGAGCTGCTACAGCAGCTAGCTGTGTAGGACTCCTAAATATGGTTGAGTTCAGGGCTGCCTGAGATAGAATTACATCATGGCAGAATTTCTTGACTACACCCCTCCTGCTGCTGGCTGCTGTCTGAGTCTACACTTCCTTATCAGCTCTCAGGTATAGACAGAAAATAGTTGAGTTGTCAATAAACACAATAAAATATACAACTGCAGTAGGATTATATTATTATTATTGTATCATTATTGAACGAACGGATGAAGTGGTAGGCATTCACCAGCGGCAGCATAGTGTAAAGATGATAGAAAAAATAAAGTATTGAGGGTCTTTAGCTGGTTATATTATATTAGATAAAGATACAATAGTAAACGTTTTCGACCTACCGGTCTGCATCAGACTATGTACTGGCAACTAACAGGAAAAGGTGGGGTCTATATATATATATATATATAAGTTTTAAAGGGGAATACCTGATAGGTGAATCCCAGAAAGGTTAACGTGTATGTATGTAATGTATAACGTAAGGTAATTGTGATAGGGAAAGTACACGGAGTTAGTTGTAAGCTGTCAATCTAAAGTACAAATATAGGGTTGCAGGTTGGGTTATAAGGTTGGGAGAAGTTGATAGGGAAATCTATAGATCTATAATATATAGACCCCACCTTTTCCTGTTAGTTGCCAGTACATAGTCTGATGCAGACCGGTAGGTCGAAAACGTTTACTATTGTATCTTTATCTAATATAATATAACCAGCTAAAGACCCTCAATACTTTATTTTTTCTATCATCTTTACATGTATCATTATTATTATTCCACGAATCATTATGGGCTGATTATTTTGTATAGGATATACTGATATATGTAGAATGTTCTTAAAAATATTATTCTTATTTTTTTTATTACATAGGATTAGCATCATGTTTTAGCTGAAGCATTACTAGTGTAAATTAATTTAATTATATTTTAATACCATTACTACATTGGCATACTGTAAGATAAGTTTTAACATTTCTTACAAATAGTGGTGCGAGCATAAATCAAATCACGCAAATTTAAAAGAACCGGGTGAGTTGTCATAGCAAAGTTTCATTTTTTATTATGTGGGACGAGCCACAGAGTCAGCTAGCCCCACGCCTTATAGTTTAGATAATTGTTTAGTTTACCTACTGCTGACCGACAAGGTTTATTTCTAATAGTCTTGTAAATAGGATTCTTCCCCCGGGCTCCTTACAGCCAGCTTGCTGGCTTTCTAGTAAGTATATTCATTTTCTGAACATAATGAAGCCGGTCAATCACATCTTCACCTTACGCCTAATTTTAGACTACCGGAACCAACGGATCAATGACGCAGCGAAGGCCAAACTGGAATAACAGGGAGAAAACTGAAGCTTAACAATAATTCTGGTTGTCTGTCATTAATTTAAAAATTTATTATAATAATAATTGAATTAAATAAATGTATTTGATCTCGTGTATCAATATGCGTACGATATCAACCGTTTCTCACGTATACAGCTTTTCGATATTTCGATGTAATATTTTTTTGTTACGGTTACAGAGTGTAATAAATGTATATTATTATATTGAAATTTAGTAAATCGGCAGTGATCCCAACATTTACCTATTTTTAATCTCCCTTTCAAACACTTACTTATTCTTAATCTGTCAAATTTACCTATTTTTAATACGGATTTTACCCCTTCTCAAATATTTAGCACTTATTTTTAACCGAGATTAATATTCACGGTCACACTCCAGCTCCTCTCATTGACTGTCTCATCATCCCATTAGTGAAGGATAGGAACGCTATGATAAGACAGGCGATGACAATCACCGGGGGATGGCCACGGCAACAGTTGTCAGCAAGATTCTAGAACTTGTATTTCTGGAAATATATTTTGACAAGTTCTTTACTACCGACTCCCAATTTGGATTTAAAAATGACTCAGGTCAATGAACTTTGTGTTTACGCCCTTAATTAAAGAGATCATTAATTTCTATCTCATTAATGATAGCCCCGTTTTTACTGTGTTCATTGACTCCTCCAAGGCGTTTGATTTGGTTAACCATTATAAATTGTTCTCAAAGTTGATTGATAGAAATTTTCCTTTATTTTTTAAATTAGATATTTTAAAGCGGTAGGCTTTTGCCAGTGATTCCATTTCAACAGTAATAGGTAATTACCATAAGCAAAATATAGCATATAGGTACATACAAGTATAGGGGTCTACACTCGCTGAATAAAACGCTGAATATGGTGAACGTTTTCGCCCTACCGGGATACGTCAGACCTGTTATATTAATAAAATATAAAGTAGTATCTCAATTCAAAATTCCCGCCACAAAAATAAAGTACTAATAGGATTAGATAGTTCTAAGTAAGTCCTGTATGTAATATTATATAAACTAAGGGCACAATTATTAGATGTCTAATTAATATAATATAAGCCCAAAGATGCACAATTACGACTCCGTATAACGTGCAGTATCGACTCCATTCAAAAATCAAAAATTCCCGCCACATATAAAAATAATAATGAAAAATAGAATAGCCGTAAGTAACTCATATGGTGAAGTTGTGGATTATACAGTGTATTCTGAGTTCCAGGCCCAATAGACCCCAGTCGTGTAAAAATAGGCTTCTTGCTAATTAATATAAAACAAAACGCACAATATCGATTCAGTATAACACGTAGTAACCGCTCCCCATGTATAAGTTTAGATTAGAAATATGTAAGTAATGAAAATTTTATACAAGGCAGCAGATTAAGACAAACCAAAAACATTAAATACTGCTCATTAAGTAAGTTAGATTTGAATTAGGTTAATGAATAAGTCTAACTGTAGATTATGCAATGTATAAGTTTAAGTGAGAAATAAATTTGTTGAATAAATATTAAAAGTGATTCCGGATGTCGTCAGTGGAAACTTCCCCCAGAATTCCTTCTATCACCGACAGTTTACTCTCATAAAGTTTAGGTAAATTACACGGACCATTACCGTATACTAACTGAATAAGTTCCTCTAATCAGCTGATGGTACGACAAACGAAAGCTAAACGCGAGATCTCGTGTTATTTAGAAACATGGCCAATGGAATGCCACTGACGGCAGACAATATTTATACCTCGTCTGTCTGTTAATTTAATCCCAGCGAATTCGACAGCAGTTGGTGAACCAACAGGATGCGGTCCTAATGATATCGATCTGGAGAAACATGGAAGGAACTGTTGGTTATTATTTAAACTTTAGGATGGATCGACACAGATCGGGATCCGGTCATTTAGATCCACCAACAGCTCCTTGTTTAACCAGAGCTACGTCATTAGGGCCGTAGATCGTCGTTATTCTCCCACTGCAGCCGAAGTAATTAGAATAACTTCACCTAGTCGTGATAAACAGGATATACGTTTGCACTTTCTGCACAATTCCGTGCAGCAATCTCCGGTTGGTTTGGGTATTCGTTAATTTATTATTTATTTTCTACTCATATTGACAACAGTAAAATAATTGTTCCATTGTCAGATTGTTTGAATGTCAAGGTACCAGTACAGTAACAGAACAGATGGACCGGCATTGATGTACACTGTACACATGCAGGTACAGTATTGTAACCTTATTGAACTGTGCGATATTGGGCTGTACCACCGGCTTATGTAAAGCCTTCTGGTAGCAGTAGTCCGACTTTGGTACATTGGATAGTATTTGTAAATAATTATTGAAGTCACGGCCTTCTACTGTATCATTGAACAATATAATTCTACTACCGTACGTATCTAAAATCTGTTGTCTCCATGTTCAGTTTCAAAGATAAAATTGGTGTTGAGTTTGATGTTTAACGTTCAGAATCAAATATCCGTTCATTTTCAAGATTAAGTTGGTGTTCAGATTGATATTTGATGTTCAGAATCAAATACACTTTCGATTTCAGCGATTAAATGTTCAGTTTGATATTTGACGCTCGGAATCTCAGTTTGACGTTTAGAATCAAATCTCCATTCAGTTTTCAAGATGAGTTGGTGTTCAGTTTGATGTTTGACGTTCAGAATCAGAAGTTGGTGTTCAGTTTGACGTTCAGAATCAAATCTCAGTTCAGTTTCCAAGGGAATTTGTGTTCAGTTTGATGTTTGACGTTCAGAATCAAAAGTTGGTGTTCAGTTTGACGTTCAGAATCAAAACTCCGTTCAGTTTTCAAGATGAGTTGGTGTTCAGTTTGATGCTTAACGTTCAGAATTAAATCTCCGTCAGTTTCCAAGATTAAGTTGGTGTTCAGTTTGACGTTCAGAATCAAATCTCAGTTCAGATTCCAAGACGGAATTTGTGTTCAGTTTGATGTTTGACGTTCAGAATCAGAAGTAGGTGTTCAGTTTGACGTTCAGAATCAAAACGCAGTTCAGTTTCCAAGATGGAATTGATGTTCAGTTTTATATTTGACGTTCAGAATCAAAAGTTGGAGTTCAGTGTGATGTTCCGAATCAAAACTCCGTTCAGTTTCCAAAATGAAATCGGTCTTCAGTTTGATGTTTAACATTCATAATCAAAACTCGGTTCAGTTTCCAAGATGGAATTGATGTTCAGTTTGATATTTGACGTTCAGAATCAGAAGTTGGTGTTCAGTTGAAGGTTCAGAATCAAAACTCCGTTCAGTTTCCAAAATGAAATCGGTATTCAGTTTGATGTTCAGAATCAAAAGTTGGTGTTCAGTTTGACGTTCAGAATCAAAACTCCGTTCAGTTTCCAAGATGGAATTGATGTACAGTTTTTGATATTTGACGTTCAGAATCAGAAGTTGCTGTTTATTTTGACGTTCAGTATCAAAACTCCGTTCAGTTTCCAAGATGGAATTGATGCTCAGTTTGATCAAACCTCTTTTCTCGAATCCAAGATTAAGTTTGTGTTCAGTTTGACGTTCAGAATCAAATCTCCTTTCAGTTTACAAGATGAAGTTGGTGTTCAGTTTGAATGTTCAAAATCAAATCTCCTTCAGTTCCAAGATGAAATCAAATCTCAGTTCAGTTTCCAAGATGGAATTGGTGTTCATGTTTAGTGCAATGTTTGACCTTCAGAATCAGAAGTTGGTGTTCAATTTGACGTTCAGAATCAAATCTAAGTTCAGTTTCCAAGATGGAATTTGTGTTCAGTTTGATCAATTGACGTTCAGAATCAAAAGTTGGTGCTCAGTTTGACGTTCAGAATTAAAACTCCGCTCAGTTTCCAAGAGGGACTTCATGTTCAGTTTGATATTTGACGTGTCAGAATCAAAAGTTGGTGTTCAGTTTGACGTTCAGAGTCTAATCTCCTTTCTGTTTAGAAGGTGAAGTTGGTGTTCAGTTTGATGTTTAACGTTCATAATAAATCTCCTTTCTATCTCCATGATGAAGTTGGTGTTCAGTTTAACTTTCAGAATCAAATCCAAGTTCAGTTTCCAAGATGGAATTTGGGTTCAGGATTATGTTTGACGTTCAGAATCAGAATTGATGTTCAGTTTGACGTTCAGAATCAAATCTCATTTCAGTTTCCAAGATGAGTTGGTGTTCAGTTTGATGCTTAACATTCAGAATTAAATCTCCATCAGTTTCCAAGATTAAGTTGGTATTCAGTTTGACGTTCAGAATCAAATCTCCGTTAGGATTCCAAGACGGAATTTGTGTTCAGTTTGATGTTTGACGTTCAGAATCAGAAGTTGATGTTCAGTTTGACGTTCAGAATCAAATCTCCGTTCAGATTCCAAAGCGGAATTTGTGTTCAGTTTGATGTTTGACGTTCAGAATCAGAAGTAGGGGTTCAGTTTGACGTTCAGAACAAAACTCGGTTCAGTTTCCAAGATGGAATTGATGTTCAGTTTGATGTTAGACGTTCAGATTCAAACCACCTAGTTCAGTTTCCAAGATTAAGTTTGTGTTCAGTTTGACTTTCAGAATCAAATCTCCTTTCAGTTTACAAGGTGAACTTGGTGATCAGTTTGATGTTTAACGTTCAGAATAAATATCATTTCAGTCTCCATGATGAAGTTGGTGTTCAGTTGAACGTTCAGAATCAAATCTAAGTTAAGTTTCCATGATGGAATTTGTGTTCAGTTTGATGTTTGACCTTCAGAATCAAAAGTTGGTTTTCAGTTTGATGTTCAGAATCAAATCTCCAGTTCAGTTTTCAAGATGTAATTGGTGTTCAGTTTGATGTTTGACGTTCAGAATAAGAAGTTGGTGTTCAGTTTGACGTCCAGAATCAAATCTCAGTTCAGTTTCCAAGATGGAATCGGTGTTCAGTTTGATGTTTGACATTCAGAATGAGAAGTTGATGTTCAGTTTGACGTTCAGAATCAAAACTCGGTTCAGTTTCAAAGATGGAATTTAGGTTCAGTTTGAAATTTGACGTTCAGAATCAAAAGTTGGTGTTAAGTCTGACGTTAAGAATCAAAACTCCATTCAGTTACAAAGATGAAATTGGTGTTCAGATTGATGTTTGACGTTCAGAATCAGAAGTTGGTGTTCAGTTTGACGTTCAGAATCAAATCTCCTTTCAGTTTACAAGGTGAAGTTGGTATTCAGTTTGATGTTCAGAATCAAAACTCCATTCAGTTTACAAGATGAGTTGGTGTTCAGTTTGATGCTTAATGTTCAGAATTAAATCTCCGTCAGTTTCCAAGATTAAGTTGGTGTTCAGATTGACGTTCAGAATCAAATCTCAGTTCAGATTCCAAGACGGAATTTGTGTTCAGTTTGATGTTTGACGTTCAGAATCAGAAGTAGGTGTTCAGTTTGACGTTCAGAATCAAAACGCAGTTCAGTTTCCAAGATGTAATTGATGTTCAGTTTTATATTTGACGTTCAGAATCAGAAGTTGGAGTTCAGTGTGATGTTCCGAATCAAAAGTCCGTTCAGTTTCCAAAATGAAATCGGTCTTCAGTTTGATGTTTAACATTCATAATAAAAACTCGGTTCAGTTTCCAAGATGGAATTGATGTTCAGTTTGATATTTGACGTTCAGAATCAGAAGATGGTGTTCAGTTGAAGGTTCAGAATCAAAACTCCGTTCAGTTTCCAAAATGAAATCGGTCTTCAGTTTGATATTCAGAATCAAAAGTTGGTGTTCAGTTTGACGTTCAGAATCAAAACTCCGTTCAGTTTCCAAGATGGAATTTATGTACAGTTTTTGATATTTAACGTTCATAATCAGAAGTTGCTGTTTATTTTGACGTTCAGTATCAAAACTCCGTTCAGTTTCCAAGATGGAATTGATGCTCAGTTTGATCAAACCTCTTTTCTCGAATCCAAGATTAAGTTTGTGTTCAGTTTGACGTTCAGAATCAAATCTCCTTTCAGTTTACAAGATGAAGTTGGTGTTCAGTTTGAATGTTCAAAATCAAATCTCCTTTCAGGTCCAAGATGACGTCGGTGTTCAGTTTGAAGTTCAGAATCAAATCACAGTTCAGTTTACAAGATAGAATTGGTGTTCATGTTTAGTGCAATGTTTGACCTTCAAAATCAGAAGTTGGTTTTCAATTTGACATTCAGAATCAAATCTAAGTTCAGTTTCCAAGATGGAATTTGTGTTCAGTTTGATGTTTGACAATTGACGTTCAGAATCAAAAGTTGGTGCTCAGTTTGACGCTCAGAATTAAAACTCCGCTCAGTTTCCAAGAGGGACTTGATGTTCAGATTGATGTTTGACGTTGAGAATCAGAAGTTGGTGTTCAGTTTGACGTCCAGAATCAAAACTCCATTCAGTTTCCAAGATGAAATTGATGTTCAGTTTGATATTTGGCGTGTCAGAATCAAAAGTTGGTGTTCAGATTGACGTTCAGAGTCTAATCTCCCTTCAGTTTACAAGGTGAAGTTGATATTCAGTTTGATGTTCAAAATTAAATCTCCTTTCAGTTTACAAGATGAAATTGGTGTTCAGTTTGACGATTAACGTTCAGAATCAAAGCTCCTTTCAGTCTCCAAGATTAAATTGGTGTTCAGTTTGATGTTCAAAAATAAATCTCCTTCCAGTTCCAAGATGACGTTGGTGTTCAGTTTGAAGTTGAGAATCAAATCCCAGTTCAGTTTCCAAGATGGAATTGGTGTTCATGTTTAGCAATGTTTGACCTTCAGAATCAGAAGTTGGTGTTCAATTTGACGTTCAGAATCAAATCTAAGTTCAGTTTCCAAGATGGAATTTGTGTTCAGTTTGATGTTTGACAATTGACGTCCAGAATCAAAAGTTGGTGCTCAGTTTGACGTTCAGAATTAAAACTCCGCTCAGTTTCCAAGAGGGAATTTATGTTCAGATTGATGATTGACGTTCAGAATCATAAGTTGGTGTTCAGTTTGACGTTCAGAATCAAAATTCGGTTCAGTTTCCAAGATGAAATTGATGTTCAGTTTCATATTTGACGTTCAGAATCAAAAGTTGGTGTTCAGTTTGACGTTCAGAGTCTAATCTCCTTTCAGTTTCCTAGATGACGTTGGTGTTCATTTTGACGTTCAGAATCAAATCTCAGTTCAGTTTCCAAGATGAGTTGGTGTTCAGTTTGATGCTTAACGTTCAGAATTAAATCTCCGTCAGTTTCCAAGATTAAGTTGGTGTTCAGTTTGACGTTCAGAATCAAATCCCCGTTCAGATTCCAAGACGGAATTTGTGTTCAGTTTCATGTTTGACGTTCAGAATCAGAAGTAGGTGTCCAGTTTGACGTTCAGAATCAAAATTCGGTTCAGTGTCCAAGATGGAATTCATGTTCATTTTGATATTTGACGTCAGAATCAAAAGTTGATGTTCAGTTTGACGTTCAGAATCCAATCTCCGTTCAGATTCCAAAACGGAATTTGTGTTCAGTTTGATGTTAGACGTTTAGATTCAAACCACCTTTCAGATTCCAAGATTAAGTTGGTTTTCAGTTCGACGTTCAGAATCAAATCTCAGTTCAGTTTCCAAGATGGAATTGGTGTTCATGTTCAGTGCAATCTTTGACCTTCAGAATCAGAAATTGGTGTTCATTTTGATGTTCAGAATCAAATCTAAGTTTAGTTTCCAAGATGCAATTTGTGTTCAGTTTGATGTTTGACATTCAGAATCAAAAGTTGGTTTTCAGTTTGATGTTCAGAATCAAAACTCCGTTCAGTTTCCAAGAGGGAATTGATGTTCAGATTGATGTTTGACGTTCAGAATCAGAAGTTGGTGTTCGGTTTGACATTCAGAGTCAAAACTCGGTTCAGTATCCAAGATGGAATTGATGTTCAGTTTGATATTTGACGTTCAGAAACCAAAGTTGATGTTCAGTTTGAAGTTCAGAATCAAATCTCCTTACAGTTTCCAAGATGACATTGGTGTTCAGTTTGACGTTCAGAATCAAATCTCCTTTCAGTTTACAAGGTGAAGTTGGTATATATTCAGTTTGATGTTCAAAATCAAATCTCCTTTCAGTTTACAAGGTGAAGTTGGTATTCAGTTTGATGTTCAAAATCAAATCTCCTTTCAGTTTACAGGGTGAAGTTGATGTTCAGTTTGATGTTCAAAATCAAATCTCCTTTCAGTCTCCAAGATGACGTTGGTGTTCAGTTTGACGTTCAGAATCAAATCTCATTTCAGTTTACAAAGTGAAGTTGGTATTCAGTTTGATGTTCAAAATAAAATCTCCTTCAGTTTCCAAGATGAGGATGGTGTTCAGTTTGATGTTCCAAATCACATCTCCTTTCAGTTTCCAAGATGACGTTGGTGTTCAGTTTGACGTTCAGAATCTAATCTCAGTTCAGTTTCCAAGATGGAATTGGTGTTCATGTTTAGTGCGATGTTTGACCTTCAGAATCAGAAGTTGATGTTCAGTTCGACTTTCAGAATCAAAACACCGTTCAGTTACCACGATGAAATTGGTGTTCAGTTTGATGTTTGACGTTCAGAATCAGAAGTTGGTGTTCAGTTTCACGTTCAGTATCAAATCCCCTTTCAGGATACAAGGTGATGTTGGTATTCAGTTTGTTGTTCAAAATCAAATCTCCCTTTAGTTTCCAATATGAAGTTGATGTTCAGTTTGACGTTCAAAATAAAATCTCCTATCGGTTTCCAAGATGAAGTTTGTGTTCACTTTGATGTTCATTAATTTAGTGTTCAGTATGAAGTTTGACGTTCAGATTGAAATTTACGATCAGTCTCCAAGATTAAGTTGGTATTCAGTTTTCAAGTTTGACATTCAGAACATTTATTTTGTTTATAAAAGTAACATTTAGTGCTGTGTAAAAATATGTATTCGGCTGAAACTGGGCGCATTACATTTTGTATGAAGTCAATTAAAAATTGTTGTATAATAAAAAAAAAGGCAACGCCATCCAATAGGTAATTATTCTATATACCGGCTCAGACAATAAATTGTACAAGTCATTACAGATACAGGCTGCTTTTCATTCTAGTCCGACTAAAAATAGTTTATATAAATAAGTTTTTTAATTGCGAAAGGGGGGTATAAATTCTACCCATGGTTTAGTTTCAGTAAAGCTTTGTAATATTAACTATCCATGTTGGAGGTGTTCTTCTATTAACTCCAAATCGCGTAAAATTTCGTCACATTACAGTCAATGCCACTGAATAGGCTTACCGGTATATGAAAACTCAATGGATTTGTTGAAATGCCCTACGGAATCTTGTGGTAGTTTCGCGTAGCACAACAATCAATGATGTTATAATAGCATTATGGAACCTACAGGCTCGGGAGTTATATATAATGATGCCTCATGTTTGTACCAAATCATCAACCACAAATAACATAATTAATTCAGTAACAATTAATTGAACCCACTCAAAGCAGCTGAAAAGAAAATGATATCTTTGGATTTTTTTTTTCTTGAATTGAAATCCTTTGGTAATTTTAATGTGATATTTATGACAACTTTATGTAGATATTTATTATGCTGGCATATTCGGCACATGTTTAATCATAATTATGATTCTGTTGACTATATAGCTTTACAGTCTTTTGTTTTGTAAATATCCCCAATTAAAATCGGGATACTTATGGAGGGGATAAACGCTTTAAACCCAATTAATTGAGACTCTTCGAATTGTTCCAATATAAATCACGCATGAGATATTCCATTGTCAAGCTCATTAAAGATGTTTCACTGAAAATAACATCAGATATTCACATTTATCAAGGATAATATTACAAAGAAGAATACAACAAACAATAGAACATAAATTTCAGAGTAAACCTAAACTTCATAAAATTGCAAACTTCCACATAAGCCTGTAGATACAAGTTCTATACTTAAACTGGTTGGTCCAACCTGGTTGAGTTTTCCTTCTACAATGTCAGCTTTTACATAGCATTGTAAATTCATGTTTAAAAAGCATTCAAACCAATTAAAAAATGTTTGATGGTGTCGCTAACAATTTACCGCTCAAAGTATATGAATCATGTAGTAAAACGTATCACCGCAAGCAGGTAAATGAAGTTAAAGAAATGCTTAACATTCATGGGCTGACATTTCTGATGTATCGCGGGCGTTTAACTATTCGTTCCTCCGACAACGGGCGTCGTTCTCGAACTCTCGGTACGTCTCGTCCATCGCGAGACGAATAGCCACCACCTTTACCACCTCGTATCACCATGTGGTCGCCACTGGCTCCCCTATACCCACGGGCTCGTGCTCGTGACGAAAAACTGCTCACACCTCGGTAACCCCTGGATGAACTTGTGTAACTGCTTGAATATCGGCTGACATATACCCCTCCAGCAATTCCTCTGCCACTGTAGCTTCCACGAAGACTTCCACTACTAGGCCTACCAGTGTAGCTTCCTCCAACGCTTCCACTAGGCCTACTAGTGTAGCTTCCTCCAACGCTTCCACTAAGCCTACTAGTGTAGCTTCCTCCAACGCTTCCACTAGGCCTACTAGTGTAGCTTGTTCTAACACTTCCTCTACTACTATAACCTCCTCCAAGACTTCCTCTTGGCCTACTGTTACCACTGTAGCTTCCGCCAAGACTTCCACTTGGCCTACTACTGTATCTTTCTACAGCGCTTCCTCTGCTGCTATAGCCACCCCTAGCACTACCTCTACTACTGTAGTAACTTCCCCCCCTACTCCCCCTACCACTACTGTAGCCCCCACGGTCGAAATCTTTAGAGAACGAACCCCTCCCATGACTTGCCACCCTATATCTTTCCCCCCCAACAAGCTCAGAATCCCCATGCCTGTACCTGGAACTACTGTAAAGACGCGGCCTTTCCTCATCAATAAGATCTAAATCCATGCCGAAATCATCCAGTTCTTGCTTCAGAGAAAGATCAATATCATCAAGATCATCCATCCGACTCATTTCTAAATCTCGAATAGAGGTACCTTTAATCGGATATTTTAGCGTGTTTAAAGGGCGTCGTGGCTTACTGGATAACATCAGGTCATCTTCGCTGTGCCTATATCCATCTAATTCGCGATCCAGTAGTGACGGGGATGCATAACGTAAACGTAGATGACTTCCTCCAGACAAGCGATCCCGGTCGCTGTAAGCGCGTCTCAGACTGCCCCTGTCGATCCCACCTCCTCCCAAACTGCGGCCCCTCCCTCTTCTCTCTCCACCGATACGAAGATCAGACCTCGGAACGCTACGATCATCGTTGAGGTATCTCCGTGGCTCTCTCGCTCTCCCTCCATCGGAATCGATACGACTGCGACCGCTGTCTCTATCCATGGAGGAATGTTGGCTGAATCCCCGCCCACCTCGACTACCGGTACCTAGTGTAGTGACGCTACCGTGGCTGTGATCCCGGCGCCGGTCCCGCGGGAAGTCGTCACTCCGCGGTGGCCTCATCCTAGCGGGGTCCCCCGCATCCAAACTCCTCCGTGCGGCAGTCGGCAGGGAAGAATCGTATCGGCCACTGCTGCCGTGGCTGTAGCCGCGTTTGTTTGAACTGGTGGAACCATGATAACTTGGTCTGGTGCCTCTGCCGCGAAATGCAGTGGCGCGAGGCCGATATCCGGTAATAGGAGAACGATCTCGCCGGTAAATCGGGCTCAAATCTCGTTCAAACATTGTACCGGTATGTTGTAGTGCTGTAGTGATAGTGAATAAGCCTTACAGCCTTAGCTTAAGTTTAATACTGTAATATAAATATTATGTATGAGTGACAGATTGAGTACGGTATCAGTAGCCTACACAATAGAATATATACAAAAAATTATAAGTGATGGATAAGAACAAAGGTATCACTGGACCTAAATAGATCAATATATTATAAGTATGTATGTAAAATAATATAGTAATAGATATAAAAACGCCGGGGTGGGGGGGGGGGGGGGAGTACTGCGAGTGTGTGTGTGGGGGAAGGGGGGGGGGGGGGGGGGGGGTATGAATCATGTCCACCAGGAAGGGGTGAACTTTAATGGAAAGTTATGGTAGTGATGATTAAGCCGGCCTTTGAAAACATTAAAGGATGGTGACGATATGACGGATTCGGAAAGCGCATTCCACGGATCGACAACTCGGAAGTGGAAAGTTGAGTTCCTCTGAAGGTAATGATCCTAAATTCGTGTTTCGTGACGGGACGGAAATTCAGAAACATAACACCCTACAGTATCTGTCTAGTGATAAGGAATAATATTATTATGTCATATATTACTAGCACCCATTGATGCTTACTGGCTTAATTATAATGACCAGTATAAAATTCTAAAGTTGCTTGCTATGTTGTCTAAAGTGAAAAACAAAAATGTTACGGGACGGGACGGAATCACAAAACATGAGTAATAATTTGTCAAAAGTTTAATTCAATATTCTTGTGAATTGTCTGACTCTAATCATCTGGCCCTTTTTATTATGAATAATGGCTATATACTTTATCCAAAAAGTAAAACCGATTCAAATTTACAATCATATTTTAAAAAATATAGTCATTTAGAAAACACTTCATCGCGTGGCGGGACGAAATGTGACGGGACGGAAAAAATGACAGGGTAATGAAAGGCCGTCAATATTATTTATATTTTGTAGTTTTGATGTTTATTTGAAAATTTAATTATTTATTGAGGTTATAAGTTTATTACCTTAGATAATTCAGCTGCTTTTATTGACGTGGTGCTCAATTAAAGCTGCCAAGACCTATATATAACACCCTCACCACTACACCACAGCATCCACCTAGTGCTGTGAACTGAAACTATTTTATTTGGGAACTGAAACTGGAACCTAAATAAACAGCCTCATTCAAATTGAAACTAGAACCGAAACTGAAACCATTTCTTGGGAAATTGGAACTATAACTGTATAATACTAAAAAACAGGTTTATTCGAACTGAAACTAGTCAAATAATGTTTCAGTTCTTAGCACTACCTCCGCCGCCACCAACAACAACAAAGTACAAACATCCTGTGATCCAATGTATAATACAAACAAACATACTGTAGTCCTACAAAATTTGATTTTATTTGGCCTACCTAGCTGTTGATTTTGCCGAGATATGTTGACAATCAAAAATTGATCCAGACATAATGGACAGACAGACATATGAACAGACATACAGATGGTCAACGTAAATATTTCCCGTGCTAAAACTGTATGTTAACTTCTCTCAATGCTCACAGACATCGTTGCCCCATTGACTAGTAAAATATATTAAGTAAAATAGGAATTCCACGAACTCGTCGCCCGTGACGGGACGGACTGACGGAAATAATATAAAATTCCGTCCCGTCATGAACATGTTATTCAGTTCAGGGTCCAGCAGTCCAGTCCAAAACTACTTAACCATTGAGGCTCTAACTTGCTGAATATAAAATAGTACATCTGTTGTCTCAGAACTTTGTACAGTTTCATATAAATTAAGTCTTTCATAGAAATGTAGCATTAATAATAGTCAACCAAATAGTGACGGGACGGAAAATTACACTTTGTTTTTTAATTTACAACAATCTACAATGAAATTGTTTCAAACAGTATACACCACAATGGGAAACTTACTAGTGTACTAAGGTAACATAACATTGAATTAAAATTATTATCTTCAAGACTGAGTTTTTCCAGAAAATATGATTCCGTCCCGTCACGATAATTTCTTGCCATTCTCATCTTGAGAGTGGAATTTTTTAAAAACGGTACCAGTACTCGATTAATCACTATTGAATCCATAAAATATAACAATGTCTGAATGTGTTGCTACAAAAATAAACTCCGATATTAATTAGCGTTTAAAAAAATAATTGACCCCGGTGTTGACGAATTTAGGATCATTACCTGAAGTAGGCGCGCTCTAGGTTAGCACAGTTTTTTCGAATGACTTCTAAGACCATCGCTGGGCGTGGGCGCGAGCGTGAGTACCGTCACCGTGGAGCAGTCGTCGTCAGTATTAGGCCTATACCTACAGTTATTACATCTGTATATACCTACCCTATCTATATACAGATATAATAACTGTACTGCTGTTGGTATAGGCCTAATACCAGAATACTGACGTTGACTGCTCCACGGTATTCACGCACGCGCCCACGCCCAGCGATGGTCTTAGAGCTGTAGAGGTAGGTTAGGTATAGTACCGGTACAGTAGTATAGAGGAGGTAGGTAGCTTAGGCGCTAGGCCTATCAGCCTATATCAGTATAGAGGAAGCATGTGTAATGATTAGGCCTGCTATAGCAGTATAAAGGATGCATGTGTATTTTTTACACATGCATCCTCTACTGCTCTATACAGCTATACTGCTGTAGGCCTAATCAAATATGTTCAAATCATATTGATTACAGTTAGGCCTACTGCTGTACTGACAGACTGAGTTACGGAATTATGTCTGTCTGTCTGTATGTAATATCTATATAGTTAGTGTCCTCTAACTATCTGACTATTACCAGATTACCTATCTACCTAAACTAAGACCATTCCCTCTAAGACGGAATTATGTCTGTATGTATTACAGTATTATCCAGATATCTATATACAATATAGTCCAGTAGTCTGTTAGTGTCCTCTAACTATCTGACTATTACCTACCTAACCTACCTCTAAGGCCATCGCTAGGCGTGGGCGCGAGCGTGAGTACCGTGGAGCTAATTAGCATTAGCATTATAGGCCTACAGCTATTAAATGTATACTGTTGTACTGCTGTAGGCCTACTGTTAGAATCTCCTATCAGTGTTTATTGATGAGCTGAGCGCTGTAATAGGTGCGAGACTGATCTAGGCTAATTATAAAGGGATGGCTAGGCTATGGCTGGGTTGACTATTTGTAAGGTATAACTTACTGGCGCCCAATGTCTGGGCAGCTGGGGGGCAGGTTAATGAATAGAGGGCAGATATGACCTGGCTTTTCTTTCACACCTACCTGCCTACATTGTATTATGTGTGCAGTTGTGTGCTTGTATTACATCAATGATGTTGATTTGACTATTGGCTGACTGGCACTGGACATTGGAGGACATCCTATCTGCCAATGTTGAGCTTTAGTGTATACCCTCCAGGGGCTTTTCCTTTCCTTATGAGGGGCTTTAATCTTTAAGGCATAATTTGTAACTTGGGTGTAACTCCGTGTAAGGTTAGGCAAAGAAGCAATTAATGGTAATCGGTAACCAATAGTGAGTGTCTGTGCCATGCTGCCATGTATTTTTGGCCAGATAGTTTAATGTTTTCAGTTTTTATTCAGTTTATTTTGTGTGACCATTTTAATGATTAAATGATAATTAATTAATTAATTAAATGTAAAATGGTCATAAATTTTAAATTATATTTTGTGGCTACTGTGGCCCACAGCGGCCATACGTAAAAACGTTAATCGCATGAATTCCATTTAAGTATTTACGCGGATTTCTGCAACAATCATGTTTAAATAAATTAATTGATTAATACATTTGGGCAGCTTTGAAGTGAAGTACATCTTCTTATTGAGACCTATATAAATAAAATAATGTGATTTATTATTGTGAATTCATTCACAATAATTAACTTAATTTATATAATATAAGTTTAATTAATCAGTTAATTACCGGTAATTATTAAGTAGGTACATATTTCCGGATATATCTGAATAAGTTAGGTTTGGCTTATGTTGTGCGCGTGCTTCATCCTTCACTGCTTCATGTACATCAGAGCTAAAGAGTCTATGCCGGTAAAATGTAAAATAACGAGCTAAGCTCAGCCCACCTGCATGACCTGCCTCCTTCTGCACTGGATACATAATGCCTCATTAGTTCAAAGCAAAGGGCAAAGGGAATTCATTACCACTATACCACACATATAGGTGCCACCTTGGTGTAGTGGTCGGATTGAATTCACATCTCCCGTAGGTCGTGGGTTCGATCCTCACATGGGCCAGGGCAGTTTTCGTTTCGGCACGAATGCTTTAAAGGGACCAGCCAGGGCGCATCTCTGCTTTGCATCCTTAAGTGGTAGCTAAATGAGTACTACCACACCCTGGTTTGCCATTCCACAGGGTGGGTGTCGCAGTGGAGTCAGATATGAGGCCAATCACCCATATCTACTCTGGCGCACATGACCTACCATTGGCTGTGCAGCTCATCTGCTGGGTCATGCCCTGTACCCCTGCTGCCAGGTGCAGGTCGCAGTGAAGTGCACTAAGAGTGGACATGACAACACTCTACTCCTGACCAGCCATTGGTAGATCACCATCTGCCTGGCCAGGCCATATACCCCTGCAGTCAAGTATATGGGTCCTTAATCCAGGACCAAGGGCGTCCTTATCCCAGAATGAAGGGGGTCCTAGTTACAGGACCAGATTTGCCCTAGTAAGAGGGTCTATGCAGCTACAGGTGGCACCTCCTTTATGCTGCATGGAGGTGGCAAGTTTTCTTGATCAATGACCTAGAATAGCTGACCTGACCTAAAGTGACCTGACCTGACCTGAGTGGAAGTTAAAGACGGGCGAGGGGGAGATCCCATATGAGAAGCAGCCCGGGGAAGGATACCAGGAGTCGGGGATGGGTATGGATCTGGAACCACGCATAGTGGAAAGGGTGGAGGGTGAGTCCAGAGAAATACCACTGATAGAGGAGTCAGGAGGAGGAGCAACAGCAAGAGAGTGGGCGGAGGAGAATGGGTTCAATGCACAGGACCTAGAGGCAATGGGATGGAACATGGATGTTCCTGGCGAATATCGGTATGAGGATGGAGAAGAGTGGACGGCGAGATATCCGGAGAGATGTCTGGAAGAGACGCTGGTCCAATTAAGATGCATACCGATAGAGAGGAGGTCGAATAAGAAGACAAGGTGGAAAGGGAGAGGATGTAAGAAGGTTAATCCAAAGGGAGAGGAGCTGATGACGAAGGGTGGCAATGGAGATAGGAAAGTTAGAGGAGACGTGTTGCACACGGGGCTGGCTGAGTGCGAAGGGGCATTAAATGGTAAGCCATTATGTGTACCGAAGGATGACCAAGGGTCATCGGGGGCTTTAACGCCGGCGCACATATTGAGGGGGAGGCCAGCAGAGGTGGCATGTACCAGTGAGGATGACATGTAGGGCAGGATTCTACCGCCAAGTGACGACAAGATAAAGGGTGGGATTTTGCTACCAGGGGACCATGAGGAGATCGGTGAGATGAGGGAAAGACTCGATTTAAGGATGGAAGAGAGGGGAAGGCCAATTCCAAGAGAGTTGGAATTGACAAGAAGAGTGGGGCGAAGAATAAGAGGACCTACAGGGGTGCAGTGGGAGAGTTGCCTGCTGGAAGAATCGCCCTTAGGTTGTTGAGTAGTCCAATAAGTTGGACTGAGGGGGAGCGAAGATGGAAGGATTAGGTCGGTGGAAGTGAGGATTGGAGGAAAGATAGGGGCCAAAGATAGGAAGACCTACAGGAGGGCGGTAGGAAAGTGTTGCCTATTGGAAGGGTCGCCTTAAAGTTTAGTCATTCAATATATTGTACTGAGGGGGGTGGGATGAGGGCGAGATGCCCTTCCCACACATAAAACAAAAAATAAATAAGCAAAATAATAAAATAAGTAGTAATAGTAGTAGTAGTAGTAGTAGGTAGTACATAGCAGTAAGGTACATAGCGAGTACCATAGAACCTGTGGGAACTGAGGGTGCCATGTAGTGAGAGGAATTAAAGGGTATGTAGGCATACCATGATAGTAGGGTACATAGTACCATAGAAGTTGTGGGCACTGAGGGCGCCACATAAGGAAGTAAAGGGTATGTACACATACCATGGTAGTAGTAGAAGGGTACATAGTACCGTAGAAGTTGTGGGCACCGAGGGAGCCACGTAAGGAAGTAAAGGGTATGTACACATACCATAGTAGTAGTAGTAGGGTAAATAGTACCGTAGAAGTTGTGGGCACTGAGGGCGCCATGTAGTGAGTGGAAGTAAAGGGTATGTACACATACCATAGTAGTAGTAGTAGGGTAAATAGTACCGTAGAAGTTGTGGGCATTGAGAGCGCCACGAAGGGAAGAGGGGGGCACGTGGGTACAGCAGGAAAGACCGTGTAGGCCGCACGAGATAGACTACTGTACTGCACAGCCCGTAGTGTAAGTATAGGTTATTTGTTACAGGGCCGGAAAGCTGTCTGGTAAGAAGCTAGCATAGAAAAATTATAGCTAGCCTTCCCTGTATACAAAGTAGAAGGGTTATCTAAGTTAAAAATAACCCGCTGACAGTTGTTAATAGCACAGGGAGAGGGAAAAATAAATAATATTAGAAATTAATGATAAATTATAGCAACTGGAGGGAGGGAGTTCTAGAATCATGACAAAATTTACAAATTTATGAAGCATTGCCCGACATATCGGATTCCCCGTACTTAGTTCCAATTTAAGCCTCATGCGAATTTAGTCCCAATGGAAACGAATTTAGTTCCAATTTAGGCGAACTAAGTTTCATAAGTTCCATAATTTGAACTAAGTTCTCCTAAATTGGAACTAAATTCGTTTCCATTGGGACTAAATTCGCATGAGGCTTAAATTGGAACTAAGTACGGGGAATCCGATATGTCGGGCAATGCTTCATAAATAGGGAACACCAAATTTTGGCGTTCCAAACATAATCTGGCGTCCTAAACGCCTATTTCTACCGACAAAATCGGGCGTTCAAAAGGACAAACTCGGGCGTTGTGTTCGTAACTGTTCACCCTCGGTTAAAATATCCCCATGACAGCATGAATTCCGAATTCTAACTGCTAGCTAACCGGGGAGTGATAAATACACTACAGTAAACACTGAAATAGGTAAAGGAAAGCATGTAGTAGGCTATATTGCAAGTATCATCAATGCAGTAAAAGGGTAAGTTGAGCTACCATTTTCCTTTTGTGCAATATCTCGAAAACTAATAATCGTTATATTATTTTCATGGTGCCTACCCCCCACTAAAATGAGATAAATATGAGGTTTGTACGATCAATAGAAGTGAAAAAATGGAGAAACTCTTATGTGACGATTGATCGCAAAATATGCGATGCTGTGAAAATCTCTAGACAGTTTGGATCCTGAAAATCTTGAAATATTTTTGTGAAATGTTATAGGATTAGTTTTTGTTTTAATTATAACATTTTATTTTCACTAACTCAACTTAATTTGAGCAGTTTGTCGCTTCACCCTAGGAATTAACATAACATAACACATTATTACACTTACAATTCCATTCACCACCCCAAGTATGTAAATATTGGGTACAACAGGACAGACCGTGTAGGCCGCACGAGACAGACTACTGTACTGCACAGCCCGTAGTGTAAGTATAGGTTATTTGTTACAGGGCCGGAAAGCTGTCTGGTAAGAAGCTAGCATAGAAAAATTATAGCTAGCCTTCCCTGTATACAAAGTAGAAGGGTTATCTAAGTTAAAAATAACCCGCTGACAGTTGTTAATAGCACAGGGAGAGGGAAAAATAAATAATATTAGAAATTAATGATAAATTATAGCAACTGGAGGGAGGGAGTTCTAGAATCATGACAAAATTTACAAATTAAGAAAAATTGGCACTTTGGGGGGCGTATATTTGAAAATATACGAAAAAATTAGAATCTAGGAGGTAGGCCATTACTGAACGGAACACAGACCACCTTGTTTATGTTTAATGGCACTCATCCAAATTGAGCCTTTGTAAGGCCCCACCAATTAGGTGAGCGCGGGAAAGTTCGTGATGGGGGAGAGGTTAGTAAAGAAGAGAAAGGCGGAGAAGACTGGAAAGGAGTTACTAGTGGACTTCATGCAGAGGCATCCGGAGGAGAAGACGAGAGGATACTACAAACTGCTACCGAAGGGTCACAAAGCGCAAGCGCTACAGGATCAGTTTAGGGAGATGCATGAGCGACGACTGGTCGGGACCTACGGGATGCCGTCATTGGACAATGCGATCAACGAGCATCTTCGCTACGTTGTAAAGGGGGATGAGGCTAGGTTCGGGATACCGAAGTAGCCGATGGAACCACCGAGAAAGAAGTGGAGGAGGTTTGTAGATTCCATGGAGAGGGGTGGATACATGGTCCGTGGAGGATGACGAGGGCTCGAGAAGGGGGTCTGGAGGATCGGCTATAACCATATTGCTGCACTTAGCGGCGCCGAACGGAGATATCTTTTATTCGACCTAGGGACCTACGGGAAGAGGAGCGGGCCGAAGTTAAACCAGTTGCCGAATGCGGTGCAGGAGCTAGTGAGGATGAAGACTACGGTCAAAGTGGGATCGGCGATACGCGGTGACGCGGACAGGATTATTGGACCAGGCACCCCGAATCTTCTGGACATGCAGGTAGTCTACATGGCTATGACGAAACCAGACGAATTGGGATTGGTGGACAACACGGGACATTACGGAGCCGTGTCGATGGGCCAACTGATGGGACTCGTCTGCCACAAGCCGATGGAATGGAACAAGTTCCGGGAGGAATACGGAGCGGAACTTGCAAACTCACTCAAATGGGGAGTGAGACCAGGGAAGGAGGAGCTATATCACTTCCGGAAGGGGGCGATAAAGATATATCAGAAGAGATATATCCTACAGGAGGACTGGATAATGATAGGTTTACTAAACCTATTTATCATGGTGACTATCGGCAGGGAGCCGATGGCATTTCTACTATCGGGATCAACTCTGAGCCACAGAAGAGCCTTTAAGGTGGCCCTAGAAGGTCTTGTAGACCACCCGGGGCTGAAGGGCGAGTCGGTATATTACGATACCCGACACCTGGTGGACAGAGAGGTAGACATACCATACAAGCGATGGGAGAAACAGAAGGCGGATAGAGAAGAGGAGAGGAGACTAGAGGAAGTCGTCAGGAGAGAGAGAAGGGAGGCAGCAGGCAGAGAGGCAGATATAAGGGGAGGGGAGTACGAGTTTGAAGCCCAAGACTTGGGCGAGTTGAGGTGGGGATTGGAGACCTCAGGCGAGTTTTGGCTGGGGGGCGAGCTGGATTCGATGGAAGAGACACCGATTCAGTCTACATCGGGGCTGCAAGGACTGCTGATGCCCGCGGGCTCTGAGGGTGACTTTGGAAGGAAGAGACCAAGGGAGGTGGAAGGGTGGAAGGCCATGGACGAATACCAGTCCAGAAAGGGACACAGTGGATCAACCGGGATCCTGGGTTTGGATCCGCTCCCGGCAGGGAATGAGGAGGAGGACGAGTTCGGGGCGATGCCACAGATAGAGAGAATCGGCCGGTCGGACACGGACTGGGTGGACGGGAGAGTGGTGACAGCCAGCGGGGCGAGAGCCTTCTGGGATGCACCCGGTAAGCGGACCTGGGAGCATGGGGAACCGGCAACGGACTTCCCGGCGAACACGATCTGACAGGGCGAGCAACCGGGGATGGCACCACAGGTAGTGTTTGGAGAAACGATGCCGAGGGAGGAGGAGGACATTGACATGGGTAGGGAGGACAAAGTCGAGATGTTTACCTACCAGCGGCTGCACAGACCCAGGAGGCTATGTGGAGCCAAGGACGACTTGGGGCGAGAGACAGTAATAGACAGTTGCGATTACTGTGGGAGACTAACCCATCAGCAAAAGAACTGTCTGTACCATTACCAGAAGGGGACGGTGTGTCTTTACTGCCACGAGTCTATGCACAGGATGGGCGTGTGCTCAAGGTTGCACCACAGGTGTCCAAAGTGCAAGTTTAGGGGGCACTTTGAGCACCAGTGTGACTGGATGGAGGACGAGGAGAAGTTTCGCATTTTGCGAGTGGGCCGACGTCGGAGTCATGACAAGGCAAAGGATGAAGGCCCAGGAGTTCCGGTGGGGCTTCTTCAACATTAATCTACAAGCCCACCAGCAGATTACCAAGAGGAGACTACCATTCACGTATCAGGAGGTAGCGACAGCGGCATCATACGAAGGGGTCATCAACACCCAAAGATATCTGGATAGATGGTCACCAGAAAATAGGATAGAATTCAGGGATTTTCTGGTGGAACATGTGCCGCGTGCGATGAAAATGATCTTGTGGGATGCTACCAGGGGGAAACTGGAGGGACACGCAGTGGGACCACCTGCGAAGCGATACCGTGAGTTAATAACGCCCACACCCAAGGAACCACAGCAGGGCTTGGTAAGATGGTATCAGTGAGGATGAGTAGCGTCAAGAGTAAACAGGAAGGGAAGAAGCAACCCAGGCAGGACGACGATAGGGGTAAGGAACTGAAATGGTTCCCGGAGGGTGTGGGAGGAGCAATATAGAACTCTAGGACTGATTACAGGCGATGTCAACATGCCTGGAAGGCACCGCATGGTCAGACCAGTACAAATAATTCTTAAGTGCAATTAACATAAGTGCAATTAGTATGTACGTAGGTAATCAATCAATGCTAGAGAAACTATACTACGTACTATAGTCAGATATAACCTTTCCAATTAGCTACTGGGACTGGGGACTAATTGACTGAAACAGGAGGATGAGACATTGGACGGACCTCACTTCTTGATTGCGACGGCATAAACGAGAATGTGAGGCCCAATAGAAGTGAGTGAAATTGAGATGGGTTGAGTGTGGGAGGAGCATGGGGAGGAGGTATTGGGGTATGGGGAAGTAAATAGTGCGAGATTCAAGCGTGGGGAGCGAGTGTGGAGGGGGATAAGTCCTATGGGACTAGTGAGAGAGAAACAGACAACAAAGTCCGACACATAAAATTGTGTGAGGAGTGAGGGCGATCGTCTATAACAGAGACACCAGATGCCTTGGCACAGCATAGCCCCGCAGATGTACCAAGGATGGGTAGTGAAAACAGACCCAGGGGGCCAGCCTGGAAAGCTGACCCCGAGAAGAAAATTCCACCCCACATCCAATACTAGATTGGATTCCAGCGGAATTGAAGCGCACTTAAGGTTTATGCTATCTTCTCACCAGGAAGATAGCATGGGGGGGAGTGTAAGCGGATTCAATTCCCTGCACTACCCAGCGGAAAATGGGGAAAGTGGCTTTTTACCAATTACAGTTGAGAAGGTGACATTACTAATATAATGTCACCTAATAACCAACTTAGGCAATACACATTGCCAGCCACGACCAGAGTTGAGAGGTCATAAACCATGTCAAGGGGACAAAGGGGCTAGCAATTGGGGATAGCGCCAACAAGGAGTGCCGAGATAGAGATTAATTAGGCTAGCCAATGATGGGACGGGAAAACAGGTGATTGAAACGCATCCATTGCCCAGGCCACTTAGAGTAGTAGGAATAGTCAATATGTGTTAGTAATATAGCCGTTGTACTTTTGATTGTGATTCAGTTGGTATCTGTGCAGTTGTGAGACCGGAACGGTTTTTAACTGCCGTCGCGTCATTACCGTGCTATTATATTCTGATTGTGCTATTGTAACATTCTGACATTACGAACAACTGCCACTAAAAACTCAGTTATTCAAACGACCTTAATATTCAGACATCAGCCTTTCAGCAGCCTATGGACGCGTCTCGCGTATAGCCCAAACAACACACCGGTCGGGGTTCAGACTGCCAACTTCTGGATCCCATCACACTATCAATACCTACACCTATGCCTACACCTCCACCTACACCTATGCCTCCACCTATGTCCACACCTACGGCTACACCTACACCTAAACCTATGCCTACACCCATGTCTACACCTATGCTTACACCTACGTCTACACCGTCGTTTTGGCACGAATGCTTTAAAGGGACCAAAAAAAAGGTTTCTTAAGTGGTAGCTAAATGAGTACTGGAGTTTCCTCTGGGGAGTAAAGATCTGGGGGGACCGCACTGGAAATAAGTCGTCAGACTTTGTGCGTAATCCCTGGCCTAGCGGCCAAAGAAAATTTACTTTACTTTATTTAACCTACATCTACACCTATGCCTACACCTACGCCTCCACCTACGCCCACACCTACACATATGCCTACACCTACGCCTAAACTTGTCTACACCTTCGCCAACACATAAGTCTACACCTACACCTATGCCTACACCTACGCATGCCTATGCCTATGCCTCCACCTACGCCAAATACCTACGCCTCCACCTACGCCTAGCCTCCACCTACGCCTCCACCTACACATACACCTACGCCTACACCTATGCCTACGCCTACTCTTACGCCTACACACACGCCTACACCTACACCTACGCCTACACGTATGCCTACACCTACGTTTTTCAAAAACTGGAAAATTCTGAAAAATTGTCACATATTAACTTTTCAGATGTCATATTTTAGATGTTAGATCTATTATATCCAGCCCTTAAGTAGTTTATCTAGTTAATTTTGTTAATGTGAAGTTATTAACACACAAATTATGTAATTATATGAGTTGGTGGTACAGACACAGTTCAGTAGGCCTAATATTTACATACTTGGGGTGGTGAATGGAATTGTAAGTGTAATAATGTGTTATGTTATGTTAATTCCTAGGGTGAAGCGACAAACTGCTCAAATTAAGTTGAGTTAGTGAAAATAAAATGTTATAATTAAAACAAAAACTAATCCTATAACATTTCACAAAAATATTTCAAGATTTTCAGGATCCAAACTGTCTAGAGATTTTCACAGCATCGCATATTTTGCGATCAATCGTCACATAAGAGTTTCTCCATTTTTTCACTTCTATTGATCGTACAAACCTCATATTTATCTCATTTTAGTGGGGGTAGGCACCATGAAAATAATATAACGATTATTAGTTTTCGAGATATTGCACAAAAGGAAAATGGTAGCTCAACTTACCCTTTTACTGCATTGATGATACTTGCAATATAGCCTACTACATGCTTTCCTTTACCTATTTCAGTGTTTACTGTAGTGTATTTATCACTCCCCGGTTAGCTAGCAGTTAGAATTCGGAATTCATGCTGTCATGGGGATATTTTAACCGGGGGTGAACAGTTACGAACACAACGCCCGAGTTTGTCCTTTTGAACGCCCGATTTTGTCGGTAGAAATAGGCGTTTAGGACGCCAGATTATGTTTGGAACGCCAAAATTTGGTGTTCCCTATTTATGAAGCATTGCCCGACATATCGGATTCCCCGTACTTAGTTCTAATTTAAGCCTCATGCGAATTTAGTCCCAATGGAAACGAATTTAGTTCCAATTTAGGAGAACTTAGTTCAAATTATGGAACTTATGAAACTTAGTTCGCCTAAATTGGAACTAAATTCGTTTCCATTGGGACTAAATTCGCATGAGGCTTAAATTGGAACTAAGTACGGGGAATCCGATATGTCGGGCAATGCTTCATAAATTTGTAAATTTTGTCATGATTCTAGAACTCCCTCCCTCCAGTTGCTATAATTTATCATTAATTTCTAATATTATTTATTTTTCCCTCTCCCTGTGCTATTAACAACTGTCAGCGGGTTATTTTTAACTTAGATAACCCTTCTACTTTGTATAGAGGGAAGGCTAGCTATAATTTTTCTATGCTAGCGTCTTACCAGACAGCTTTCCGGCCCTGTAACAAATAACCTATACTTACACTACGGGCTGTGCAGTACAGTAGTCTATCTCGTGCGGCCTACACGGTCTTTCCTGCTGTACCCACGTGCCCCCCTCTTCCCTTCGTGGCGCTCTCAATGCCCACAACTTCTACGGTACTATTTACCCTACTACTACTACTATGGTATGTGTACATACCCTTTACTTCCACTCACTACATGGCGCCCTCAGTGCCCACAACTTCTACGGTACTATTTACCCTACTACTACTACTATGGTATGTGTACATACCCTTTACTTCCTTACGTGGCTCCCTCGGTGCCCACAACTTCTACGGTACTATGTACCCTTCTACTACTACCATGGTATGTGTACATACCCTTTACTTCCTTATGTGGCGCCCTCAGTGCCCACAACTTCTATGGTACTATGTACCCTACTATCATGGTATGCCTACATACCCTTTAATTCCTCTCACTACATGGCACCCTCAGTTCCCACAGGTTCTATGGTACTCGCTATGTACCTTACTGCTATGTACTACCTACTACTACTACTACTACTATTACTACTTATTTTATTATTTTGCTTATTTATTTTTTGTTTTATGTGTGGGAAGGGCATCTCGCCCTCATCCCACCCCCCTCAGTACAATATATTGAATGACTAAACTTTTAGGCGACCCTTCCAATAGGCAACACTTTCCTACCGCCCTCCTGTAGGTCTTCCTATCTTTGGCCCCTATCTTTCCTCCAATCCTCACTTCCACCGACCTAATCCTTCCATCTTCGCTCCCCCTCAGTCCAACTTATTGGACTACTCAACAACCTAAGGGCGATTCTTCCAGCAGGCAACTCTCCCACTGCACCCCTGTAGGTCCTCTTATTCTTCGCCCCACTCTTCTTGTCAATTCCAACTCTCTTGGAATTGGCCTTCCCCTCTCTTCCATCCTTAAATCGAGTCTTTCCCTCATCTCACCGATCTCCTCATGGTCCCCTGGTAGCAAAATGCCACCCTTTATCTTGTCGTCACTTGGCGGTAGAATCCTGCTGGTACATGCCACCTCTGCTGGCCTCCCCCTCAATATGTGCGCCGGCGTTAAAGCCCCCCATGACCCTTGGTCATCCTTCGGTACACATAATGGCTTACCATTTAATGCCCCTTCGCACTCTGCCAGCCCCGTGAGCAACACGTCTCCTCTATATACTTGACTGCAGGGGTATATGGCCTGGCCAGGCAGATGGTGATCTACCAATGGCTGGTCAGGAGTAGAGTGTTGTCTCTTCAGTAGAGAGATGTCCACTCTTAGTGCACTTCACTGCGACCTGCACCTGGCAGCAGCGGTACAGGGCATGACCCAGCAGATGAGCTGCACAGCCAATGGTAGGTCATGTGCGCCAGAGTAGATATGGGTGATTGGCCTCATATCTGACTCCACTGCGACACCCACCCTGTGGAATGGCAAACCAGGGTGTGGTATTTGCCCCGAGAGCTGACTCGGCAAAAAGCACCCCCCAACCCCCACTATGGAATACATTAGTAATGCGGAGGACCAGCCACTAGAGGCCAGTGGAATGACTGGACACAATCGGCCTCACAGGCGTCAGCTATCTCCTGCCGGCTGCCTGTGACCGGAGGGATTCTGGAGATGGAGGCTACTCTCATGTTCCACCCCGACCAACAAAGCCATTGGTGAATCTGGGGCAAGTCACTAGACTAGCATCAGTAAACACTCTAACACCCGGGTCCCCAATGCGACAAGGTGAGCTGACTGCCTTGGCAGATAAGCTATCTCTTAGTGCAGTGGGTGTTCAAGAGCACCGAATGCAGACTGGACAGACTGATGAGGTTCTGATTAAGGACATGGGGAGCGGTTGGCGACTCGCCCTCGCTTCAGCAGATGATAGTGGCAATGGTGGAATTGGTCTATTGATGAATCCAACTGCACATGTAGCATTGGACAAAATATACCAAATCTCTAACTGCATCATCCGTTGCCACTTCTCATGTTCTGGAAGACTGGCTAAGAAGTTTCCTAAGGTGATTCTGATTGTGTGCTACTCTCCAACTAGTGTTGCCCCTGTAGAAGAGGTGGAAAATTTCTACCAGAATCTACAAGCAGCTACTGATGGAGTGGATCAGCATGCATTCTTAACATTCCTGGGAGACTTTAATGCAAGTCTGCATCAATCACCTACATCGCCCAGGGTCTATAGCAATAGTGTTAACCGAAATTCCGTCCATCTTCAGGATTTTATCTCTGGAAATGGATTGTTTTTCGGCTGAAACCCAGTTCAAGAAGCGAACTGGAAAGCTATGGACTCATAGTGGACCCAGTGGTCACAAGTCCCAGATAGACCATATCCTGTTTCATAGGAAATACAGGAACTCTATACAAGACTGTAATGCATTTACACTACGACCCTTCTCCAGTGATCACCGCCTTATTGTGGCCAAGGTAAGACTTAGTCTGCGTGCTAGCAGAACAACGAAATCTGCCTTGCCGCGGCATGACTGGTCCTCTCTGTTGCAACAGCCAAGTGTGAGATCCAGCTTCACACTACAGCTGAGCAACAGTTATGAGGTTCTTGCCTCTGAGGCGGCAGATCACTGTGAGGGCTATACTGCCTTCACAGAGGCAGTTAAGTTAGCAGCTGCAGAAACAGTTCCTGTATACCCTCAAAATAGGAAACGGGTCCCCTGGACTGACAACAAAATTCAGAAGTGCCGAAATGACCTCTACAAGGCGCAGAAAGAGTCCCGACTCAAAAAGACTACAGCGGCCAAGAATGCAGTTAAGGCAGCATCTAGGTCCCTGAACAGGCAGTACTCTGTTAATTTACAGGAGCTAATAAACCAACAGGTTGATTCCATCAATGATGCTGATGACAGCAGGCAATCATCCCAGGCATGGAGATCGATCAACTTGCTTGCTGGTCGAAAAAGCCAAACAATCACCAAGGTTAAGGCTGAATCACCAGCCGATCGCCTCAATGGTTGGAGGCCCAATTTGAAAAGCTCCTCAATAATGACAGGGTATTTGCCTGATAACTTTATAGAAGTAAAAGTGTCTGAGTCTGTACTCCCAGATATTCCCATTGGTGATATCTCCTTTGCAGAAGTGAAGGCTGCTGCAAAGAGCATTAAGACCAATCGTGCCAGTGGAGTAGATGGTGTTCCCCCTGAGGTCTTTAAAATACCTGAGTGTTTAAAGCTCATCTATCCCATAATAGTAAACATGTACCAAACAACAAGAGTCCCACAAGAAATGAAAACAAATAAGTTGGTGCCAGTTCCCAAGAAGGGCAACCTAACACTCTATGGTTCTTTTCGGGGAATCTCATTGATCTAGATTGCTGCAAAGCTATACAATAGAATTCTATTAAATCGCATAAGGGATCCCATTGAGAGACTGCTCCGTGGAAATCAGAATGGGTTCCGTAAAGGTCGTGGGACCATAGAGCCCATTTTGGCACTTAGAAGGATAATTGAAGAGTTATCAAAAAAGAAAGACAGGCATCTGGCTGTTATCTTTGTTGACTTCTTCAAGGCCTTTGATTCAGTCTTTCGCTCACGTATGTTCAACATACTTTCATTATATGGGATTCCTGATGAAATTATTGCAGCAATCAGATCAGTATGCGATGGTTCGACAACATTTGTGTCTACTGTTGACGGTGACACAGAACCATTTGAAGTGTTATGGGGCGTCCTCAAGGGAGACACACTTGCACCATTCTTGTTCATAATTGTTGTTGACTATGTTCTACGCATGTCCTTAGATCATCATAATGATGATGGGGTGATGATAACTCCACCTACTGGCTCCAGAAGTCGAGGAAATCCTGCCAAGTACCTAACTGATCTAGACTTCGCTGCTGACTTAGGAGTACTCTCAGAATCACTAGAGGGAGCCCAACGGCTCCTCAGCCCATTAGAACATGCTGCTTCTTGTGTTGGTCTTTTTATTAACTCCAGAAGGAGCAAAATTTTGACAGTTAACTTTGAAAGTCCTCAGCAAGTCTCTGATCGGATAAGCATAAGCTCAAAAGATGGTATGCTTGAGCATGTGGATGACTTCTTTTACCTGGGATCATGGATCCAGAAGTCAGGTGAGGACCTTCGAATACGTAAGGGAAAGGCATGGGCAGCCTTGAATAGGCTTTCCAGGATTTGGAAGTCACCGAGAATTAATTGTGGAAACTTAAGGTCCGATTATTTAGAGCAGCAGTAGTTCCAGTACTCCTCTATGGGAGTGAATGCTGGGCTCTAACTGCTGAGGACACCAAATCTCTGGATGGTACATTCACAAGAATGCTACACCGGGTTCATTGTGTCAAGTACAATGCACACATCTCCAACCAGACACTATATAACATTGGAGGTGTCTCATTGGTTCCCCCAAGCTTGACACTAGAACAAAATCACCTCCGCTTTGCAGGACATTGCTTTCGCCGTGAGGACCAGCCAGTGCATAATCTTGTACTTTGGCAGCCTCATGGAGTGAATAAGCATGGTGGACAGCCCATGACTTTCTTGAGACGCATCTTAAAGGACACTGGCCTTGAAGATGCGGATGATCTATCAAATGTCATGGGTGATAGGGAGTTGTGGCGGTGCAATTTTGTTGATAAGCCGGCACAGCATTCTTAACCCTATTAAACCCGGGGGGGGGTCAATATGACCCCCCCGTGGTTTTTTTATTATAATTCTGAAACAAACGCAGTTTGGCATCTGAAATTTTATGACTTTTCCTAAAAATCTATTGTCTTCCTAGTAGGGAAAACCGTTTTCAAAAATATTGGGTAGTTTTCGAGTTATAGCACCATTTTTTAACCCTACTTTTTTTGAGACGTTTTTTGAAAATTACATTTCATTAAATATGAATTGTAACATCTCTATTTTCGATTTACACCGGTTTTTTGGTGTTAGAAATTGGATAGAATTCATATAAATTGATTTAGAAATTTCAAACTTGTTTTTTTCGGCGGGTGCCAATTTTTGGTGCCAGCACCAAATTTTGAAATATGTCAATTTTGTAAATTGATTGTGTGTAACTTGTTTTTTACGCAATTGGGGTTTTTTGGGGTTCTGGTTTCGATGAAATATATACGAGTTGCACCAAGCGTATCAAACTTGTATTTTTCGGTGGTGGGTGCAAATTTTGGTGCTAGCACGAAATTTTGAAAATCCATTCAATTGATAAAATTATTTGTGACAATTTATTTCTTGCGTTTTAGATGTTTATGGCTATTCTGAATTGAATGGAATATATAATTTTCGAACTAGGCATCTCAAACTTGTATTTTTCGGATGTGGGTGCAAAATGTGGTGCTAGCACCAAATTTTGAAAACCATCAAATTTATAAATTGATTGTGTCACCTTGTTTCTTGCGTTATACGGGTTTGTGAGGGTTGTGAATTCAATGGAATCAGTAAAAATTTCATAAGAGTTTTCAAACTTGTATTTTTCGCCGGTGGGTGAAAATTGTTGTGCCAGCACCAAATTTCGGAAAATAAGCAAATTGATCAGTAGATAGTATCATCTTGTTTATTGCGTTATACGGGTTTATGAGGGTCCTGAATCCGATGGAATCAATAAAAACAGCACTGGACATCGCAAACTTGTACTTTTTGGTGATGGGTACGAAATTTGGTCCTAGCACCAAAATTTGCCAACTTACGCCGAAAAATACAAGTAGCAATGATGGGGCATTTTAGAAATGTATTCCATTAGAATCAGCGCCCTAGAAAACCTGAAAATGTGATTTTATAGGATCGTATAAGTGAATTAAAAATTTTGTGTTCTAACTGAAAAGTGCTGGTTACTTGTTTTTTTCATTATTTTCCTACGCAGAGAGGACTAAACAGCCATTTATAGTAATCATATCATTTTTAAATATTTTCCAATGTATTTTGCTACCCAGAAAACCTGTATTGAAAAACAATTAGACGAAAAATGTAACTTTCAAATTTTCTGAAAATTGTGCACTACTTGTAATTTTGGTGCTGCAATATAACCACCCCAGTACATTTTTTCGAAAATTTTTTTTTTCGGTCGGATCCTGACTAGTGATACCTACGTACAAACAAAAAATCAGACGTTTTCGTAAAAATTTGTAGATTTTAGAAATAAGATTTCAAATACCGGGGGGGGGGGGGGGTCATATTGACCCCCCCCCCACCCCCCGGTATTTGTACAACATTTTATAGCCCGGTACTAATAGGGTTAAAAATGCAGCTGCAATGCAGCATGCCGATCCTAGTAGTAGTAACCATGGGACCTCCCCATCGCCCGTCTTTGACTTCTGCTCGGGCCGCTTCCCATATGAGACCTCCCCATCGCCCGTTTTTGGCTTCTGCTCTATGTCCTCAACGGTACCGGACAGCATGCATCCAGATGTTTCGGATATGCAAACGGTGTCCTCGTCTTCATTGGGCCAGTGAACGTCCACCCAAATGGCGTGAGAATGGCCATCGGGTCTCGCTCTCTGTCATTTCCGAAAATGGTTTGTAGCCTCTCGTGGGCTGTCGGACAATCCATGCCGACTATGAGAGACACTTTCGGGACATCTAGTTCAGGTACGGAGAAGATGTTCGCGCTTTTGAAGACCTTTAGCAGTTTAACCTGCCAAAATTTATATGTCTTCTAGTTAATTAAAACCACTTTAGCATACGACAATATTTTATGCTAATACGCAAAACATTAGCCGAAGTCAGCCCATGCGCGATCATTCACCCGATGGATCTACACCCGGGAGACTGAATTCGGATGCTTGAATTGTATTATTACAGTGTAAGGTTGCAGTGTATACCTAATGTATTATTCGATAGATCGTTAATAATTAATCTCTGACAGATATTATTGGCTTTCGGGAAATATTAACAGTTCCTTTAGGACGTGGCGCTTTATCTATTTAAACAGAACTAGGACTTATACTAAACGCAACGATACTGCTTATGATTAAAGTATAAAGCGTATTCTTTAGGAAATACTTTGTTACCAATCACAATCATACACACTATTCTGCCGACCGTCAGTATATTTGATCACACATAAAGAGAGCAGCAATTGACTCACGTAGGGTCTGCTAAATAACATTGGATTCAATACACACCACATTAATATAAATCGCAATTGTTATGTATAGCCGGTCTCTCTAACCTGTAGTGTATCAAGAAAATTGGGAATTTGGGTGATTTATCCGTATTATCCAAATAGCAATATTTCCATCAACAAATAGGTACAATTAATAACTGACGGTAAAATAACAGTACAAACAATATGATTAATGCAATTAAATTAAGTGAGTTAAGTGAGTTTCATTAGATTGATTAATTAGGTAACAGTTTATACTTTCGATAATTCAAGCAGTTTACTAGAGTTCTTCCCAAAAAGCCGGTGTTTCTGGCTTAGACAGCAATAACAACAAAGTATCAAGTAAAAAACAGTAAGACTGAACACTCTCCTTATGATCGACTAAAAAGCTACACGTCGACAGGAAAAATCGCTCTGATTGGCTCAAGCCAAACAAAGAACCATACATCCAATGGCTGTTTCCATGTCAGCAACCAGCTGTTAGATGTCGTAATATGAATCATCACGGCTAAGCTGTGAAAGGTAGTTGGTGCATTACAGGTTTTTTGCCTTACCATGTCCGCCAAAACACGTATATAGCAGAATTACTTTTATGTCCGTTAAAACACCTGTAAAGGTACCTTGCGGGCGAGGGGAATATATATACAGTCAGAGAACCCTTTTAGAGTATTCCAGCGCCTGGGGGGGAACTGGCCAGCAAAGGCAAACGTATCAGTTATCCCACAAAAGCTTTTACACCGCTCCCAGAAAATGGGATTTAAGTCTATAAAATATACAAAATCACAGTTTCTAAAATATAAAAATACTCTAAACAGTTATTCTTTCTTGCGCGGACGGCGTTTACGCAGTTTTTTAAAGCTAGCAAGAGTCCTTTTCTCTTTGGGGCGAGCCACTTTACGAGGAGGGCTATAACTCCTGGGTGAAGGGTGCAATATGATTGCATCAGAAGGTATGGGATTGCGATCGGTATATCCGCCGGTCGAAGTACCGGGTTGATTGACATCAACGTCCGGGGAGAGGGGTCTAACGGCTTTGAGAGCTCGTTTCAAGACAGCCGCTCTTACGGGTCCTTTACGAGTGGTCTGAACGAGGGCCGTGGGTGGACCATAGGCAGTTAGAAACTTCCTTGGTTTAATGGTTCTTTCCAACTCGCGTTCGCGGGCTCGGTACTCGTAAGGCCGTCGATATACTTCTTGTAACTCAGGGTGTGAGTTGACGAATAAGTCTCCATAGACAGGGTCTTGACGGATAAAGTTTATTAAGTTGTAAGAATGGATGTCACTCGGATTAATGCTCCTGAGAAATTTACGTACATATTTGGTTGAAATACATTCTCCAACGCGCTTCAATAGTTCATAACTTGATAGGCGCGATTTCTGCTCGACGGAGGCAAACAAATATGGATGGAACGCATAAACTCCTTCGTAGGCGCGTCCGGGATAATAGCGATGGCGTGAGTCACAATGTAAATCAGCGTTCGCTTCCCAAGCTCTGATATAACGTAGTACAATCATTTCATCTACGCTCTCTAAATCATGGTTAAAGGGACAATCAAAGCTGGCGTGTCCTTTTAATTGACAATGATGGCATTGAGTCATAAATTGGGGGCAGACAGCAAAAATGTGCAAATTATTAAGCCGACAATATGCACAATAGATTTCCATCGACGGTTGTTCGTGGAAATAGGAACAGAGATCGTTGGTATCCATAGACGTAATATGGTCTCTCGATGCGCACAGCCGACAACGTTGTCTAGAAACATAATTGGCATGGCGATAATCATACGCAGTAAGACACTGAGGACCTTGATACCATTCCAATATGTAGTCGCTATCGCTACTCCGAGACGTGGGGGGCTGAATCTCTTCGGATTCTAAACATATGGGTTCGTCTTCCCCTTGTATAGTTGAGGTAGGTGTGGCTGTCTCCTCAAGTGTACCTACCGTCTGAATTTCCACGACAGAATAACCGGTGGGGATCCGAGGTCTTTGGATAACCGAGGAGTGCAGGTTTATTACACAAATGTCTCTGAAAATAGCGAATCCAGCGCTATCTAACTTCTCCGCAGCCGAGTCTCTTAAGCTGAGCTTGGTCAAAGCGCGGTCTTTGAATTGGCTATCCACGTTACGAAACGGGGTTAAAAACCGTCGGAAGCATTCAAAGCGGATGAATTTATTATATTCATCTAGCTTAGCGAGTTTGGTCCCAAGGATTAATGGATGGGCGCGTATAGTACGACTGCACACATCGGCTAGCCAACCGGAAAGTGCGGTGTTTTCGAAGATCGTGTAGATAGCTAAGGAGGGACGGAGTGGAACACTCA
>JAUCBJ010004694.1:0-36594 GCA_032718475.1 Nemertoderma westbladi
GGCGAGCCCTGGAATGTCTGTAATTGTATATTCTTCGTTTGTTATTGATGCTTTGCGAGGATAAGGACGGCTTCGGTTGGGACGAGAACTTAAGAGATAGATCCCTATACTGTATATGAATTAATTTCTGTCTTAGATCTATAGAAGAGCGGTATATAAATAGTTAATAATAATATCTAGAGTTCTCCATGTTAGATCATTAGTCTAGGTGTTTCGATCGGTTTAGGCTCTTCAGCAGCACTGCCATGTGCTGGACACCACAAAGGTGTCCCCAATATAGTGGGCGGAGAGCAGGTGGCGGTAACAAAAATGTCGCTGTCCCAACTGCTGACATTCCCGGATAGTGTACGTGAGTTAATTTTGGTTGGTGGCAGACATATAATAATAATAATAAATTAATTATTAATAATAATAATAATACAACAACCATCGGCCCCAACGACACCTTGGTAGAACAATAGTAGTTCTTATAATTATTAAAGTAGGCGGATCCCGTTTTATTTGGACATCTAATACGTATATGTTTTCCGTCTATGGCGCCACAACATCCTGGATATTGCCAAATCCGTCCAAACTCATCTGCAGATGTCTTATAAAATTCTTCATCTGGTTCAGCCATAGAGATGGGTTGAAGAATATTCCAAATTGCTCTACCAACCATACCAAGAAACAATGGTATTTGATGGACCAAATGAGTTTCTTGGAGGATTCATTCGCCCATATAGCAATGGAGGGTAACTTTTCGGCGGACAATGGCTGCGAGGATTCGTTTTCTAGTGATCATCATCATGCTATTCAATTGTCATCGGTACAATCAACCAATCTATCAACATCTTCACTATCATCGCATCAGCCTCAAAACCAATCAAACACTAAATCGACACCAACATGCAATATTTACAAACCAACTAACAACAAACAACAGAACGTCAATGAAAATAAATTTGGAAAGTTCATTACTAGAGTTTATTGATAAAAGGAACAAACGTGAAAGTGTCCTCACGACCCAACAATTAATTTCTTCAAAGGCTTGTTGCCAGAGATCACCAAATTAACACCCTCCAATCTGCGGAATTTTAAGCAACAATGTGTACTCTACTTCTTAATTCTTAACTCAACATTGGACTCCCTGGAACGTAATGATATCGCTACTGATTATCCATACATTAATTTATAATATTATTGAAATCAACATTATAATATACAGTAATTTAATAGAAAATTTCATAAATTAATGAATTATTATACTACTTAAAGCTACTATTACATTTAATATGTATATTAAATACATAGGTCCTACCGGTAGGCATAACTTTATAGCAATATAAAATCTACCTTAGTGTAAGGACAAGCTTTTCCTCAGGTGGAATCGATTTCCTGAAAGATGTATGAGGTTTCTGGATTAGTCCTCTAATCAGCTCCAACAAAATATCAAAGGTAGCAGCTAATCGACATACGACATAAATTTGATCATTTGAAAATTTGTCATTGTCTTCTCATATTTCTTCGTATAAAGAAGACATTGCACCCATAGAACTTATTTTCAAGTTAATGGAATGGACCTACTGGCGTTTCTTTATGCTAAGGTTAACGCTGAATCACCAGCCGATCTCCTCAATGGTTGAAAGGCCCACTTTAAAAAGCTCCTCAATAATGACAGGGTATTGCCTGATAACTTTATAGAAGTAAAAGTGTCTGAGTCTGTACTCCCAGACATTCCCATTGGTGATATCTCCTTTGCAGAAGTGAAGGCTGCTGCAAAGAGCATTAAGACCAATCGTGCCAGTGGAGTAGATGGTGTTCCCCCTGAGGTCTTTAAAATACCTGAGTGTTTAAAGCTCATCTATGCCATCATAGTAGACATGTACCGAACAACAAGAGTCCCACAAGAAATGAAAACAAATAAGTTGGTGCCAGTTCCCAAGAAGGGCAACCTAACACTCTATGGTTCTTTTCGGGGAATCTCATTGATCTCGATAGCTGCAAAGCTATACAATCGAATTCTATTAAATCGCATCAGGGATCCCATTGAGAGACTGCTCCGTGGAAATCAGAATGGGTTCCGTAAAGGTCGTGGGACCATGGAGCCCATTTTGGCACTTAGAAGGATAATTGAAGAGTTATCAAAAAAGAAAGACAGGCATCTGGCTGTTATCTTTGTTGACTTCTTCAAGGCCTTTGATGCAGTCTCTCGCCCCCGTATGTTCAGCATACTTTCATTATAAGGGATTCCTGATGAAATTATAACAGCAATCAGATCAGTATACGATGGTTCGACAACATTTGTGTCTACCTACTGTTGACGGTGACACAGATCCATTTGAAGTGTTAAGGGGCGTCCTCCAGGGAGACACACTTGCTACATTCTTGTTCATAATTGTGGTTGACTATGTTCTACGCATGTCCTTAGATCATCATAATGATGATGGGGTGATGATAACTCCACCTACTGGCTCCAGAAGTCGTGGAAATCCTGCCAAGTACCTAACTGATCTAGACTTTGCTGATGACTTAGGAGTACTCTCAGATTCACTAGAAGGAGCCCAACGGCTCCTCAGCTCATTAGAACAGGCTGCTTCTAGTGTTGGTCTTTTTATTAACTCCAGAAAGACCAAAATGTTGACAGTTAACTTTGAAAGTCCTCAACAAGTCTCTGATCGGATGAGCATATGCTCAAAAGATGGTATGCTTGAGCATGTGGATGACTTCTGTTACCTGGGATCATGGATCCGGAAGTCAGGTGAGGACCTTCAAATACGTAAGGGAAAGGCATGTGCAGCCTTGAATAGGCTTTCCAGGATTTGGAAGTCAACGAGAATTAATCGGAAACTTAAGGTCCGATTATTTAGAGCAGCAGTAGTTCCAGTACTCCTCTACGGGAGTCCATGCTGGGCTCTAACTGCTGAGGACACCAAATCTCTGGATGGCACATTCACAAGAATGCTACGCCGGGTTCATTGTGTCAAGTACAATGCACACATCAGGATATTGGATTTCCTTATAATAAAAAAGCTAACTTTTTATCTGAAATATAGGTGAAAAGTGTATATTTTAAATCGTCGCTGCTGGTAGTTATGGTAACTAGGTGATGTTAAAACCTTCACAGAATATTGGCAACTAACATACTATACCTGATTCAAGTTCTGACTTAATCGATATAAGTGTTCAGTTGTAAAATGAAAAATAAATGTATATATTTAAATGACATTACTGGTTGCTATGGTAATTGGCAGCAAAAAAAATTTCCTCAAAAGGTTAAAAATTTAACAATCTATAATTAGTGAAAATTTTGTGACCAGCACATAGAGTGGAAAAAAGTTACTAAAGTTGAAAGTTACCCCCACTAAATTTTTACGCCTGCAGCAGCATTCCGGGTTGTGTTATAGTAGGTCATGTCGCCACCTTAATTTTTTGTAAAAAAATTATTGGCAAATTGAAATTAAATTGCATAAATTATGTAATTTAAAATAACCTCAAACCAATGGGAATGCCCTTCAAGCAATATCAAACTGATTGGTCTAGCAATATCTAGACCAGTTTTTCCTGCCCAACACGAAATGAACTCCATTTTCCGTCCCAATAGTTATAAGAAAGTTATAAGAAGATTTTAATAAAGGCGGCAACCCTGCCACCCTGGAATGGTCAGCTGGTGGTCAGGATAATAAACCTTCAGACCGTACAGTATGTAAAGGCGGCACTCTGCCGCCCTGGGGGTTAACAGGTTAAGTTATAATTATATAAAGGCGGCACACTGCTGCCATTATGAGCATGGTACAGAATTATTTAGAATGAAAAAGCGGCAGTGTGCCGCCTTTTTTTAGTGTTGGTACACAAAGGGTTAAATACAGAATTATGGTACGGGCCCAATACAGCAATACGGTTACGGTACGGTATAATGGTAGCCTATTGCATGTATTGCCTATTGCTGTATTGCAGTATTGCCTAGGCTGCTAGGCCTATTGCCTATATCCACTTCTGACGTAGACCTACCGGTATACTGTTATAGCATCCTGGCATACATCATACATGCCTACTGCTGTACTGGCTGCTAAAGTCTACCAGCAGAGCAGACCGGCTACCGGTCTGCCGGTGGATTCTATAACGCTGTAACAGACTGACAGATGGACGACATTTGGTCTCGGTTGGCTTCTGGGATACATGACACAATCTCTAACGTGGTACATTCTGTACAGAGACCGGATGATGAAGGACATTTGGGACCAGCTGAAGAGACGATCGAAGATATTGTACCGGTAGTAATCCCTTCATCTAGCGCTACTGTCGACGATGTAGTTGATGATATTATTGTGGAGGTTGGCAACAATGGAAAGGTTTGTTTTCGGTTTCTGGGTTTGTTTAGCATTTAGCAGATAGGCCTAGTTGTTCTGACAATCTTACACATTGGGTTAGGCTGTTAGGTAGGCCTACTACCTGACTAGGCCTACTGTTGGTGTGTGGTTGCCAGGGTACGCAGGTACGCGTACGTACAGTTCTACAGTTTCTCTTTAAACCTTTACGGGACAACCAGACTACTGCCACTTACAGACTTACTTCCCACTTACCTAAATAAAGGCAAGGATAATGCCTGCAAGCCTGCAGTCAAGCAGTCAAGGTTAGGCCTAATCTGTTAATGAAAAAAGTGAAAAAAAAAGCAAAGAATAATACTGGTAGGCCTATATCACATCAAGCAAACAGTCCGCTGAGGTCGGAGGCGACCGAAAGGCTCCTCTTTTGATAATTGATAATATCTATTTTTCTTTCCCTTAGTCCCCCCTAGTAACCACAGCAGCTATGGCCTCGGCAACTCATCTTAAACTTCATTACGAATCAGTTAGACCTATCGTCGAACTTCTCAAACACAACAACCTCGATATTCTCGATATGTTCTGTATATCCTCGCTCGTTATAAGCCTCGCTACGCTCGTCTTTGTCGCCGTATTCGGGGGCTTCCTACGTCGCCGTTACCAAGGTAACTCTTCCTTGTATAAACTCCATCGCGACGATCTCGCCACGTCAGCGGCTCCAGACGGCGTCGCTGATTGGATAACCGAGGTGGTCCGCGGTTACCTGAGTAACGGGCAGTCTATGCGGTCGCGGGAACTCGTCACCATGGTAATCGCAAGTTTAAACGAGTCAGGGAAATCTTCCATTGTAAGTCGTTTTGTTTAATTATATAATATTAATTAGTTTGCAGGTTTTTTTCCAAATATTGGCCAATAGGCTATCGGCTATCAGACATTATTATGGAATCCTTGTAACGCTTAAGCTTTTTCTAATTATATAAATAAATCACGACTAATGTTAATATTGGCGGCGATACAGAGGGTGTGATTTCACAAGAGACACTTAATTCGCTAAAAATATTATATATCTGCAACTACAAATTTAAATTTTCCGCCTCCTAATCCACCAATACAAATATAATTTCAGTCGTTTCTCCTGGTACTGGTATTATATAGCAGGGTTGCCACTCACGTGCTGGAATAGTCAGGGAATTTTTTATTCTCTTCAAATATCAGGGAATTCATGTAAAAAATTGATATACAGTACAGTCTGCTCGCTTCGCTCGCCATCCCATCTCCTAACATCATTAAGAATCACTCTAATCTCCTCTTTGTCAGTAATTATTCATTGCTCTGTTAGTTGTGGTAGTTTGTCGCTTATTATATCTATGTAAATTTGTTTTTAATATAATAAAACGGTCAGAAATTTAATAATAAAGTGGCCAATATATTCAGCGTTCTATAGTCAGCGAAAGTCGGGGAAAATTGAAACTCAAATAGAGTGGCAACCTTTTTTCCCAAAGAGATCTTCCAGTGAGATGGGCCGAGAGTTGCCACGACATACCCTGCAGTAGGAACCTGTGGGAGCGGGGCTCGTGCGTCACGGTGTCGGTGTGGAGACCGGGGCCCAGGAAGGAAGACTTCTCGAAGGGCACTCAGTGGAATAATGTCCCCGCCCAATCGCGAGTTCTTCCCCAACTCGGCCCCGTCTGCAGAGCGGCCACATGGTTACTATGGGGATCTGTTGGCGGTGACTAGGTGACTGCTGGGCTGGCCGAGAGCGAGGTGATCCGCCACTGTGTCGGCCCTGAGGAATGGTCAGGGCCGGGTTCGAGCCCGGGACACAGGCACAAGAGTTGGTAATCTGAAAATGACACTATAGTATGGGTCATGGAGGATCGATGCGGTCGAAATGGGGAGAAATAGTGTGAAACTTTGCTTTTGGAATGTGAAAATTGGGTTCGGAACGTGAAAATTTCACAGGATTTTGTAAAACGAAACCCTGATTTGGTTTTAATTGACCGATGTAGCCTAACTAATTAATTAAACTGGGTATCATACTATTTAGTAATTACTAACTGTACCTTTTATTCTACATTACTATATATCAAAACTCTTTATATTACTATAAAACACGAGGGATAACGTAATTGTCGGAGCTTTAGTTTCTATGAGAAATCAATAAAATTTAATAGGTTATAAACTAAATGAAAGCTCGAAAATTTGTATATGTCTATATATGTCTATGTCTATAGTCTATATGAAACACCATAATCTGTAGCAAAGCAAAAGAGTCGGGGGCGACCCGATGGATCCTCTTTCGATAGCTGCTACCCGAGGAAGGGGTGGGAGCTACTCCTATCCCAAATTTAGCTCCCAATGCTCCCATCTCCCTCATTTTATCGACCTGAACTGAGTGGACCCTGGTAGGGTTCGAACCTACAACCAATAGATTGCAGGACCAGCGCTCAACCAACTGTAAAGCTGTATATAATAGTTAACATAATAACAGGATATCCTTGAACCCTTTATCTTATACTTCACCCCTAAAATGTCCCAAATGAAAAAATAGAATATTAGCAATTGTGGTTACAGTTAATCTTCTCTATTATTAATTGCTTTTTTTATAAATTCTGTAATTACTCAGCTTCAGCTGTATAACACAAAAACATTTATCCAAATTATTCGAAAATATTTGAAGATATGTGGGTTTGAAGGGCTTCGGATCGAAACAGAAAACCATAAACTGTCCCCTCATGTAACCAGCGTTACAGCCAATAGCATTAAATAGTTGGTGCCTCAGTGAAACAATAACAGTTCCAAAATCGCCTTTGAAGATTATTTCTTTTGATGTAGAATGTTTTCATACGCAACACTTATAATGTGTGTTTGGGAGTGTCAGTCGTACTATTAACTGTCTCACTATCACACGTAACACTGCCTGTAACCAGGTTCTCATTACATTTACATGGTTACAGGCAACTAAATGTCCCACGCTTGTTAGTTCTTAGGTAACCAATTATCCAAAATATGTAAAAACAAGCGTTACAGGTATAGTAGACAGAAAGGGACAAGCAATATTTAATATTTACATTTTTTGTTCATTTTTCTGTGTATTTATTTCCCCATCTATATTAATATCTAATATACTTATTATTTTCCTATCTGCACTCTTTATTTAACTAGCTGACTTCTTTATTTCACTATAATTAAACTCTTTATTTAACTAGCTCACTTCTTTATTTCACTATAACTAAACTCATTATTTAACTAGCTGACTTCTTTATTTCACTATAATTAAACTCTTTATTTAACTAGCTGACTTCTTTATTTCACTATAATTAAACACTTTATTTAATTAGCTCACTTCTTTATTTCACTATAATTAAACTCTTATTTAACTAGCTCACTTCTTTATTTCACTATAATTAAACTCTTTATTTAACTAGCTGACTTCTTTATTTCACTATAATTAAACTCTTTATTTAACTAGCTGGCTTCTTTATTTGACTAATTAAACTCTATTTAACTAGCTGACTTCTTTATTTCACTATAATTAAACTCTTTATTTAACTAGCTGACTTCTTTATTTGACTAATTAAACTCTTTATTTAACTAGCTGACTTCTTTATTTCACTATAATTAAACTCTTTATTTAACTAGCTGACTTCTTTATTTCACTATAATTAAACTCTTTATTTAACTAGCTGACTTCTTTATTTCACTATAATTAACTCTTTATTTAACTAGCTGACTTCTTTATTTGACTAATTAAACTCTTTATTTAACTAGCTGACTTCTTTATTTCACTATAATTAAACACTTTATTTAATTAGCTCACTTCTTTATTTGACTAATTAAACTCTATTTAACTAGCTGACTTCTTTATTTCACTATAATTAAACTCTTTATTTAACTAGCTGACTTCTTTATTTGACTAATTAAACTCTTTATTTAACTATCTCACTTATTTATTTCACTATAATTAAACTCTTTATTTAACTAGCTGGCTTCTTTATTTGACTAATTAAACTCTATTTAACTAGCTGACTTCTTTATTTCACTATAATTAAACTCTTTATTTAACTAGCTGACTTCTTTATTTGACTAATTAAACTCTTTATTTAACTAGCTGACTTCTTTATTTCACTATAATTAAACTCTTTATTTAACTAGCTGACTTCTTTATTTCACTATAATTAAACTCTTTATTTAACTAGCTGACTTCTTTATTTCACTATAATTAAACTCTTTATTTAACTAGCTGGCTTCTTTATTTGACTAATTAAACTCTATTTAACTAGCTGACTTCTTTATTTCACTATAATTAAACTCTTTATTTAACTAGCTGACTTCTTTATTTGACTAATTAAACTCTTTATTTAACTATCTCACTTCTTTATTTCACTATAAGTAAACTCTTTATTTAACTAGCTGGCTTCTTTATTTGACTAATTAAACTCTATTTAACTAGCTGACTTCTTTATTTCACTATAATTAAACTCTTTATTTAACTAGCTGACTTCTTTATTTGACTAATTAAACTCTTTATTTAACTAGCTGACTTCTTTATTTCACTATAATTAAACTCTTTATTTAACTAGCTGACTTCTTTATTTCACTATAATTAAACTCTTTATTTAACTAGCTGACTTCTTTATTTCACTATAATTAAACTCTTTATTTAACTAGCTGACTTCTTTATTTCACTATAATTAAACACTTTATTTAATTAGCTCACTTCTTTATTTCACTATAATTAAACTCTTTATTTAATTAGCTCACTTCTTTATTTCACTATAATTAAACTCTTATTTAACTAGCTCACTTCTTTATTTCACTATAATTAAACTCTTTATTAAACTGTCTCACTTCTTTATTTCACTATAATTAAACTCTTATTTAATTAGCTGACTTCTTTATTTCACTATAATTCAACTCTTTATTTAACTAGCTGACTTCTTTATTTCACTATAATTAAACTCTTTATTTAACTAGCTCACTTCTTTATTTCACTATAATTAAACTCTTATTTAACTAGCTCACTTCTTTATTTCACTATAATTAAACTCTTTATTAAACTGTCTCACTTCTTTATTTCACTATAATTAAACTCTTATTTAATTAGCTCACTTATTTATTTCACTATAATTAAACACTTTATTTAACTAGCTGAATTCTTTATTTCACTATAATTAAACTCTTTATTTAACTAGCTGACTTCTTTATTTCACTATAATTAAACTCTTTATTTAACTAGCTGACTTCTTTATTTCACTATAATTAAACTCTTTATTTAACTAGCTGACTTCTTTATTTCACTATAATTAAACACTTTATTTAATTAGCTCACTTCTTTATTTCACTATAATTAAACTCTTATTTAACTAGCTCACTTCTTTATTTCACTATAATTAAACTCTTTATTAAACTGTCTCACTTCTTTATTTCACTATAATTAAACTCATTATTTAACTAGCTGACTTCTTTATTTCACTATAATTAAACTCTTTATTTAACTAGCTGACTTCTTTATTTCACTATAATTAAACTCTTTATTTAACTAGCTGACTTCTTTATTTCACTATAATTTAACTCTTTATTTAATTAGCTCACTTCTTTATTTCACTATAATTAAACTCTTTATTTAACTAGCTGACTTCTTTATTTCACTATAATTAAACACTTTATTTAATTAGCTCACTTCTTTATTTCACTATAATTAAACTCTTATTTAACTAGCTCACTTCTTTATTTCACTATAATTAAACTCTTTATTTAACTAGCTGACTTCTTTATTTCACTATAATTAAACTCTTTATTTAACTAGCTGGCTTCTTTATTTGACTAATTAAACTCTATTTAACTAGCTGACTTCTTTATTTCACTATAATTAAACTCTTTATTTAACTAGCTGACTTCTTTATTTGACTAATTAAACTCTTTATTTAACTAGCTGACTTCTTTATTTCACTATAATTAAACTCTTATTTAACTCTTTATTTAATTAGCTCACTTCTTTATTTCACTATAATTAAACTCTTTATTTAACTAGCTGACTTCTTTATTTCACTATAATTAAACTCTTATATAACTAGCTGGCTTCTTTATTTGACTAATTAAACTCTTTATTTAACTAGCTGACTTCTTTATTTCACTATAATTAAACTCTTTATTTAACTAGCTGACTTCTTTATTTGACTAATTAAACTCTTTATTTAACTAGCTGACTTCTTTATTTCACTATAATTAAACTCTTTATTTAACTAGCTGGCTTCTTTATTTGACTAATTAAACTCTTTATTTAACTAGCTGACTTATTTATTTCACTATAATTAAACTCTTTATTTAACTAGCTGGCTTCTTTATTTCACTATAATTAAACTCTTTATTTAACTAGCTGACTTCTTTATTTCACTATAATTAAACTCTTTATTTAACTATCTGGCTTCTTTATTTGACTAATTAAACTCTTTATTTAACTAGCTGACTTCTTTATTTCACTATAATTAAACTCTTTATTTAACTAGCTGACTTATTTATTTCACTATAATTAAACTCTTTATTTAACTAGCTCACTTCTTTATTTCACTATAATTAAACTCTTTATTAAACTATCTCACTTCTTTATTTCACTATAATTAAACTCTTTATTAAACTATCTCACTTCTTTATTTCACTATAATTAAACTCTTTATTTAACTAACTGACTTCTTTATTTCACTATTAAACTATTTATTTAACTAGCTCACTTCTTTATTTCACTATAATTAAACTCATTATTTAACTAGCTGACTTCTTTATTTGACTAATTAAACTCTTTATTTAACTAGCTGACTTCTTTATTTCACTATAATTAAACTCTTTATTTAACTAGCTCACTTCTTTATTTCACTACTGTTAAACTCTTTATTTAACTAGCTCACTTCTTTATTTCACTATAATTAAACTCTTTATTTAACTAGCTGACTTCTTTATTTCACTATAATTAAACTCTTTATTTAACTAGCTGGCTTCTTTATTTGACTAATTAAACTCTTTATTTAACTAGCTGACTTCTTTATTTCACTATAATTAAACTCTTTATTTAACTAGCTGGCTTCTTTATTTGACTAATTAAACTCTTTATTTAACTAGCTGACTTCTTTATTTCACTATAATTAAACTCTTTATTTAACTAGCTGACTTCTTTATTTCACTATAATTAAACTCTTTATTTAACTAGCTGACTTCTTTATTTGACTAATTAAACTCTTATTTAACTAGCTCACTTCTTTTTTTCACTATAATTAAACTCTTTATTTAACTAGCTGACTTCTTTATTTGACTATAATTAAACTATTTATTTAATTAGCTCACTTCTTTATTTCACTATAATTAAACTCTTTATTTAACTAGCTGACTTCTTTATTTGACTAATTAAACTCTTATTTAACTAGCTGACTTCTTTATTTGACTAATTAAACTCTTTATTTAACTAGCTGACTTCTTTATTTCACTATAATTAAACACTTTATTTAATTAGCTCACTTCTTTATTTCACTATAATTAAACTCTTTATTTAACTAGCTGACTTCTTTATTTGACTATAATTAAACTATTTATTTAAATAGCTCACTTCTTTATTTCACTATAATTAAACTCTTTATTTAACTAGCTGACTTCTTTATTTCACTATAATTAAACTCTTTATTTAACTAGCTGACTTCTTTATTTGACTAATTAAACTCTTATTTAACTAGCTCACTTCTTTATTTCACTATAATTAAACTCTTTATTTAACTATCTGGCTTCTTTATTTGACTAATTAAACTCTTTATTTAACTAGCTGACTTCTTTATTTCACTATAATTAAACTCTTATTTAACTAGCTCACTTCTTTATTTCACTATAATTAAACTCTTTATTTAACTAGCTGACTTCTTTATTTGACTATAATTAAACTATTTATTTAAATAGCTCACTTCTTTATTTCACTATAATTAAACTCTTTATTTAACTAGCTGACTTCTTTATTTCACTATAATTAAACTCTTATTTAACTAGCTCACTTCTTTATTCCACTATAATTAAACTCTTTATTTAACTAGCTGACTTCTTTATTTCACTATAATTAAACTCTTTATTTAACTAGCTGACTTCTTTATTTCACTATAATTAAACTCTTTATTTAACTAGCTGACTTATTTATTTCACTATAATTAAACTCTTTATTTAACTAGCTGACTTATTTATTTCACTATAATTAAACTCTTTATTTAACTAGCTGACTTCTTTATTTCACTATAATTAAACTCTTATTTAACTAGCTGACTTCTTTATTTCACTATAATTAAACTCTTTATTTAACTAGCTCACTTCTTTATTCCACTATAATTAAACTCTTTATTTAACTAGCTCACTTCTTTATTCCACTATAATTAAACTCTTTATTTAACTAGCTCACTTCTTTATTCCACTATAATTAAACTCTTTATTTAACTAGCTGACTTCTTTATTTCACTATAATTAAACTCTTTATTTAACTAGCTCACTTCTTTATTCCACTATAATTAAACTCTTTATTTAACTAGCTGACTTCTTTATTTCACTATAATTAAACTCTTTATTTAACTAGCTGACTTCTTTATTTCACTATAATTAAACTCTTTATTTAACTAGCTCACTTCTTTATTTCACTATAATTAAACTCTTTATTTAACTAGCTCACTTCTTTATTTCACTATAATTAAACTCTTTATTTAACTAGCTCACTTCTTTATTCCACTATAATTAAACTCTTTATTTAACTAGCTGACTTCTTTATTTCACTATAATTAAACTCTTTATTTAACTAGCTGACTTCTTTATTTCACTATAATTAAACTCTTTATTTAACTAGCTCACTTCTTTATTTCACTATAATTAAACTCTTTATTTAACTAGCTGACTTCTTTATTTCACTATAATTAAACTCTTTATTTAACTAGCTGACTTCTTTATTTCACTATAATTAAACTCTTTATTTAACTAGCTGACTTCTTTATTTCACTATAATTAAACTCTTTATTTAACTAGCTCACTTCTTTATTCCACTATAATTAAACTCTTTATTTAACTAGCTGACTCTTTATTTCACTATAATTAAACTCTTTATTTAACTAGAAGGAATCCGGTGTCACAATAACATTCGACAACGTCCACCCCACTGGAACGGTTCCCAAGGTAACCAACATCCGTTTAACTTCCAGCCAATCAGCGAATGATTTGGTTAGTTTTACATGAGGAACTATTTTTTTCCCAATAGCTTCACACACGTTTTTTTCCCTAAAGGTTTTCCGATTTCTTATTTTTTATACGTCTAACGTAAATATATTAGTTTGATATTTCCGCCAATACTAATTAATTAATTACCTCTAATTAATAGATATTATTAATTATTTCCTTAATGTTATTTATATTTTTTAGCGACTGATCTCGGATATCGAAGTTGATCAACTCATCTTGACGGTTTTCGCCACTCAGAAAACTCAACAAAGTGTTAAACTTACTAACTACGATGTTAATATAACGTTACTTAAGGGCGAAGTTAGTTAATAATTATTATGTCCCTCGTATAATTATTCTATATTGATTGATCTGTCTCTCTCTATTTGTGTGGATGTTTTTAAACAATTTCTTCCTGCCACTTTATGGAGTATAAAGTGGCAGGAAAAAATTGTAGGACTTTATAAAACTCCCATTCCAGTTTATATGACCCCGTCCACTTTATACGACTCCCATTCCAGTTTATATGACCCCGTCCACTTTATACGACTCCCATTCTACCTTATGACATCCTGTTCATTTTATACGTTTACCAGTCCATTTTTTATCACTTTCAGTCAATTTTAAACGACTTCCAATCCACTTTATATTACTACCCGTCCACTTTATACGACTCCAATTCCACAATATAGTTTATACTACTTCCAATATTCACTTTATTTTCTCTTATAGATGTTTATTCGACCCTGGAGACACAAAGACTCAGTTCTGTTTCAGTTTGGTTTCCAATTAGTCCCATCAATGGTAGTGATGGTAACTCCCCAGTTAGCTGCAGTAGAGGTTGGTCTACGGTTACATTCTTTAATTAACTACAATTTCTTTAGTTATTATAACTGTAGAAGCGTTTCTCAGAAATTATTGTCTTAATTTGTTTTTGTTTCAAGAACCAACTGAAAGTTTTTTTGTGTTGAGATACAAGCCGTGTTTTTTAGAAAAAATAATACCTGACATTTATTGACAGACAGACCGACAATGTTTCGGTAGATTTTTTCTCGCCTTCGATCGATTTTAAAAGCCGTCAATATAATATTTTCGTAAATTAGTGTGTATAATAGGACTTTACACTGTGCTGATCCGAGTCAATTGTTAAATACGAACGAACGTAGTGAGCAAATTAAAATTAACGACGAGTTTAAAATCTTTTATATTTAAATATTAAAATTTTAAATCTAAAATATTACCTAATAATGTAAATGTAATGGAAAAGATTAATTCATTGTCCAAGAGAATATAGGGGGTGATGTTTATAGATAAAATTGTTTCAGAGTGCGGTTTACTGTCCATTCCGGGAAATATCAATAATTTCAAATTTAAATTTTTTAAAAAATTTTTTTTTAATTTTAAATTTTCTCTGTGAAAATAAAAAAATATCGGAATGTCTGATTAATTAGTTTCAATGTCAAAAAATTTATTTTTTATTTATTAGGATACTGACGATGTTGTGGATGCCGACCTTGTCGAGCAATGTGTCAGGGACGCCATTGGTTCCTTGGTTACCACGACAACCATAGATAAATCGAGCATCAACCAATCCCATCTAGTTGACCGATATCTGGTCGAGGGTCCTTTGGAACCAACAACCAACCAAATAGTTGGTATTATTAGTTTATTAATTAATCTATAGGAAGGAGTGATTATCTTTCAGTTTTAATGGTTTACGACCAAAAGCGCCGGTCTCCCTAACGGAATGGTCGCGAGTTCGAACCCCACCAGGTCAACTCTGATTTACCTTCTAACTCTTAAGTAAACTCCGGGGTTACAGAGTATATATCCTTGGAAGTAAGAGTGTGTGGTAACATCTGTGGTAGAGTTGAAACAGAGACTTGTCACTGTTCTCTGGATTCTCCGGGCTATTTTTTGGTCTCTGGATAGGTCTCTGGTTCCCGGGTATTGAAAACAGACATTTTACCCAGAGATCAATGATTTGACAAATTAGAAATAGATATTTAAAAATAGATCCTGTACAACACAAAATGTGAAATGAAGATTATTTTTTCAAATTTTTTACAATTAATTATTTCTTTAATTTTTAACTATTTTTTAATATACACTGCTTCAACACAATTATATATTTACTTTTATACTATTTCTAATAAATGTACCGATAATCTTCTATTTAATTAATTTAAGGTGCGTTTAATTTTAATTTAAATTAGCACCTAAAGATGGTTCTTATTTAAGGATAAAGGCGCTTAATTTGAGCACTCATAATGTTTAAAAGTGAAAGAAAGGGCTGATCTCCATTCAACTTGTTGTAGGATAGATAATATGACGACCAAATGAAGAGAACGAGCGTAACGAGGCTTGTAAATGGGGCGAGTAGATTCACTATTATAGTATATTGAAATGTATATGATTTGAACTATAATTGTAAAATAAATGCCTTTAATTAACAAAGTACCGGTACCTATGGGGCAAAACAAATTTATGTAACATATTATTAATTAAAAATAACAAAATAAGAACGTACTAATAAACAAACAACCAAATTAATATTAATTAAGTCCCCCAAACTGTACCTGTTGTTAAACAGGGGCGATCAGGAGCGCGTTATTACTGCCGCACTGCAGCACTGCTGCTAAACACAAAACTGCTACTCACCGCTGGATGGCGCTAACCTGGCCGTCCGCTAATATTTTTACTAAATTTCTACGGCTCCTGCAAATCGCTTGTTCCTTTCTCTGTTAATCGCTCAACAGAGAGCTAACTGTTCGAATCTATGAGCCACGCGGGAATAACCAAAACAATAAACCCGAATCGGCTCCCTAAGCTACTTAAAACGAGTGCGGGTGACCTAGCACTCGGAGTTCACTTATCGCAAAATACTGGAATTCACTGGCAGAACACATTGAATGTGAGAATGTTTTAATGTTAAGGGGATAGATCTGTTACTTTCCTAGGTGCTGAAACTTGGCCTTTTGGCTGGTTTTAGACCAGCAAACTACTGCTGTACTGTATACTGGACACTGCTGTCAGTCCGTTGCCCCGCTATTTTCAAATAACCGCCTAGCGTGAATAGTCTACAGTATTCTAAAACAATTACTTAAACTACTCTCCGCTATGCTGCGTACAAATTCTTATTTTATTTTATCGCTAAATTAATTACAGTCATAAATACAAATTCGCGTACTAATTACTAGATATTCCAGAATACGTACTTCTAATTTATTACGTACTGGGTTATACTAGCAACAGTCTAAATACGGTATTATTTTGACCTAATTAGCAATTAATAAGCATAAACTAAGAAATGTAAATCAATCAAAAGGGAAAGGCGCCTATCTAAGCATTCACATTTAAGAATCAGGCACTCTTTAGCAACACAACACAAATAGCGTAGCACTAAGTTAGTAGTACGGCAGATAGCGCTAACTACACCAATCAGCTAGTGCACTAAATACCCGTACATTAGTACATCAGTATACCAGTATTAGTCATCCAATCAGTCAGTCAGTGTAAAAACCACAGGTCACCCAAAGCCACACATGGGACTCCTAACTAAACCCAAATTCTGCCCCCCTAAAACTACAAAGTAGAGACGGAAATCTGGATCGTCAGCCCCCTAATACTGTAACAGCGGCTGGTCCCCGGTCCTCAACTGACTAGCTCCGACCGCAACGGTGGCCCCCGCCAGCGTCGCCCAGCTTTGGATCCTCTGCACTCCCTTCCGTCGCTTCCCCCCAGTGCGCCCGCCTACCGGTACCTTAGCCCTCCATCAGAATGAATAGCTACCGTAGCGGCACATGCAAATCACAAAGTCTGACAGTCTAAGAAATCCCGTGGGATTATTACATCTTAAATCACATAGGAATTAATAATCAAAAGTAGAAATCATAATTCAAAGTTGTAATTTGCAGTAATTGATTGAGAAAAACAGAAAGATAGACGAAAGATTAACAATTAACCAGAAACAAAACTACAATACTGCCACTGGTACTAGATTGAGAGATTAAGAGATTAAGATAACTAGAGATTAAGGTGCACATACCGGAAATACAGCCAATTTATAGGTGATGCAACAGGGATGACGCAATATTCCTCTCATTGGTTCCCCAATCCGCCCCACCATCAGACCAACCTGGAACAGCTGGGCCAATAAGGAAGCCGGATTGTGAACCTCATGGCTCCCAAATCGCAAATTATTACCATATATGGTAATGGATCACGTCCCTGGCTGCTGAATGGTTAGGATTGCGTCCCTGGATGCTGGCCCTAATCATTAATTTCGCGATATTTAAAGTACACTAAGCACAATCTAATATAAAGCTAATTTAAAAGACAAATACAATGAAATCAATGCAATACACGATTAGTTCGATTAATACCAATAACAGCAAGCACATATCCAGGGTCCAACAGGAAACTTGCTACCCTGGAACTATTTACTTATATCTTATTACAAAATTACATAGGTAGGGCTACATACTATACAAAATGGATGAATTCAAAATATATGGGCGTTTTATTTTCCTTATCTAAATATCATTGCGCGTTATGCCTTATCTAAATAATTATACTGCATCACGGACTAATATATGATACTATATAATGGACTAATATATTATACTGTATGATGGACTAATATATGTACAGTATAACGGCTAATATATTATACTGTATAACGGCTAATATATTATACTGTATAACGGCTAATATATTATACTGTATAACGGCTAATATATTATACTGTATAACGGCTAATATATTATACTGTATAACGGCTAATATATTATACTGTATAACGGCTAATATATTATACTGTATAACGGCTAATATATTATACTGTATAACGGCTAATATATTATACTGTATAACGGCTAATATATTATACTGTATAACGGCTAATATATTATACTGTATAACGGCTAATATATTATACTGTATAACGGCTAATATATTATACTGTATAACGGCTAATATATTATACTGTATAACTGCTAATATATTATACTGTATAACGGCTAATATATTATACTGTATAACGGCTAATATATTATACTGTATAACGGCTAATATATTATACTGTATAACGGCTAATATATTATACTGTATAACGGCTAATATATTATACTGTATAACGGCTAATATATTATACTGTATAACGGCTAATATATTATACTGTATAACGGCTAATATATTATACTGTATAACGGCTAATATATTATACTGTATAACGGCTAATATATTATACTGTATAACGGCTAATATATTATACTGTATAACGGCTAATATATTATACTGTATAACGGCTAATATATTATACTGTATAACGGCTAATATATTATACTGTATAACGGCTAATATATTATACTGTATAACGGCTAATATATTATACTGTATAACGGCTAATATATTATACTGTATAACGGCTAATATATTATACTGTATAACGGCTAATATATTATACTGTATAACGGCTAATATATTATACTGTATAACGGCTAATATATTATACTGTATAACGGCTAATATATTATACTGTATAACGGCTAATATATTATACTGTATAACGGCTAATATATTATACTGTATAACGGCTAATATATTATACTGTATAACGGCTAATATATTATACTGTATAACTGCTAATATATTATACTGTATAACGGCTAATATATTATACTGTATAACGGCTAATATATTATACTGTATAACGGCTAATATATTATACTGTATAACGGCTAATATATTATACTGTATAACGGCTAATATATTATACTGTATAACGGCTAATATATTATACTGTATAACGGCTAATATATTATACTGTATAACGGCTAATATATTATACTGTATAACGGCTAATATATTATACTGTATAACGGCTAATATATTATACTGTATAACGGCTAATATATTATACTGTATAACGGCTAATATATTATACTGTATAACGGCTAATATATTATACTGTATAACGGCTAATATATTATACTGTATAACGGCTAATATATTATACTGTATAACGGCTAATATATTATACTGTATAACTGCTAATATATTATACTGTATAACGGCTAATATATTATACTGTATAACGGCTAATATATTATACTGTATAACGGCTAATATATTATACTGTATAACGGCTAATATATTATACTGTATAACGGCTAATATATTATACTGTATAACGGCTAATATATTATACTGTATAACGGCTAATATATTATACTGTATAACTGCTAATATATTATACTGTATAACGGCTAATATATTATACTGTATAACGGCTAATATATTATACTGTATAACGGCTAATATATTATACTGTATAACGGCTAATATATTATACTGTATAACGGCTAATATATTATACTGTATAACGGCTAATATATTATACTGTATAACGGCTAATATATTATACTGTATAACGGCTAATATATTATACTGTATAACGGCTAATATATTATACTGTATAACGGCTAATATATTATACTGTATAACTGCTAATATATTATACTGTATAACACGGACTAATGTAGGTACAGCGCCATATACCGTAACACCTGTGCTTATTTTCTTCCAATGGGTAAGGCCGCGTTCACACTACCGAGTCAAAGTCAAATTTTATTTTCAATTTTCAATTATATTCAAGAAGCTTATTTTCTTACAATGGAGGAATTATTCCCGACCATTTTCCCGTCTCATTCTAGGCTATATAAGTTCATGTATATTATTATTGTTATATTATCATTATTATTATTATAAAATTATAATATCGAATACCATAATGTAAATTAATAAATACTAGCACAAAATGCTTGGCACAATACACCCAAATTTTGTAAATCTTAGCTCTAAAATTACAAATTTGATGGTGTAAGGGTTTTCGAGGTCGCTGATCACGATACACAACTCGTTAATAATATTTTCATACAGTAAATTTATTTATTATTAAATTTATTATTTCTTATAAATAGAATAGTTATATCTTTCTCCACATATGCTTCCTATTGATCCCCCAATGTTCTAAGGTTATTCGCATTCATTAGTTTAACAGTGAAGTATTTAATATTAAGAGCGTGAGGGAGGGGAGGGGGGATACATTACTTACTTAAATGAGTTCATCGATTGAAACTACAGTATCCGCTGCCTTGCTGTATAATAATATCGTATTGATTTACCGCAATGTTGTTTAATACTATAGCGCATATGAATATAGCTGTACAGTATGTATATACTGTATGAACCACGGTTTCTTATGTTTAATAGGCATATATGAATATAATAACCTCATAAAGTATTACGCAATAATTTACTGACCAGCAATTATTGCAAAGTGGAAAGTTACATTTAGGCCCCCCTCACACGGAGCAACTTGTTTCTATGTGAGGAGGGGGTCCCATCAACAAGTTGCTGGAATTTATATTCCCAGCAACTTTTTTAAAAATTTTTATTACATCAAATTTTTATACTATCTAATATTCGATAATTTGGGTGATTTGATATTATATACAAATGACTGGATATGTTAGCTTTATTTTTAAATAATTGTTATTTTCTTGAGCAACAAATTTCTGTGTGTGAGGGGTGCCAGCAACAAGTTTCAGAAACAAACAAGTTGCTCCGTGTGAGGGGGGCATAAGTCTTAATATTGTAAAAAAAAAAAGACACAGCAATAAATACATTTGTGTTCTGGAATTATAGTGTCGTTATTGAGTGACTGAGACACCCCCACCCCCCAGCTATTCTTTGTCATTTATTCCGATTTTTCTTCCGATTTCGGGGTATATTCGAGCGAAAAAGTAACAATTTAAGAATAAAAACAGTTTTTTTCGTAAAATTTGTTAAACAGGTGAAGAATTGTAAAACTAAAAAACTGCTCGAATTTTATTATTGTGCTGTGCGCACTACTAGCTTTTGATACCAAAAACTTGTTGAAAATTGGCGGAGGAGTCGTGATTAAAAAATAAAAAATGCCATTCCGAGATAATCGGCATTCATGTAAAGAATGGTGCTATTGGGGTTTCCTGGTCAGATTTACTGAACGATGTCGCCATATTTTCGTTGCTCATTTTCTGTAAAATGTCTTCTATAGGACGTATCGAATAGTCTTACACACTAAACAATTATTTACGTACAGTAGCTAGTCCCGTCACTTCAAACTGGACGCACGAATTATACAAACAGGTGCTGCTTTATTAAATAAAGAAGCACTTATTAATATAAATGGAAATAATACATTCTGGAATACGGTAATTTAAGTTGTTTCCATGCCATTGATTACTTTACAGCGTTCCGTCGTATAGGCCGCAACGCTGCAAAGTAGTACTTGTAGCAAAGCAAAGTAGGACATGGTGTAGGTATGTCGTTATGTCAACTTTCATATCTCCATGGGTAACTATTTTTGTTCTGATTCCCACATTCAACTTCGCAGCCACTCAAATCAGCAATACAACTTCGCAGAACTTCACATGCCCAAACGAACTGAAATGGTCGGTGTCTTCAAAAAATATTGAGTTGCAAAATGTATATGATTCCAGACTAGAGAAGTTTTTTGAAAGCAATGGATTAACTATCGGGAGTGACTTGTCTGGTTGCGTTCGTTGTGGAGTCATATCAGTGGTATTTAGTGGATGGTCCGCTGAATACAAGGATGATGTCACTTTTAATATATCACAAGGCATATGCTTCGGTGAAAGATTTCGAGGCCACTGTTTCCCGGCAGGCGAAGAAGGCTGCATCTATATGGCGACAGTTGTCCTCCCAAATTCTGAACCTGATCCAGATGATGATCCAGCCATCAAATATTTCACTACCACACTCTTTGGTTTGCTGTCCTACTACAACTACCTTCAACAGGATATCACAGTAACACACTCCACTTGTCAGTCGCAGTGTTGCGACACTGGTCCATGCCCAGCTCCGGTGTGGAAACACGACCAAGCCGCACCCGCACCCACAACGGAAAACATATCGGCTGCAACAGATAACAGTTCGGCTAATGTCAATCAAATGGCAAAGTGCCAGCTGGCTGGGTTCATTATTATTGCAATAGTTCTCAATGAGTTATAGAACAAAACTCATTTAATTATATATCAGGTGGTGGAATATAGATTCTCTCTTAAAGGTGGCTTCTCAATAATAGAAGATAAAGATAGACTAGACAACTACTTACAGTCTGGTTAATATACTTTCAATAACAATCTGAACTTATCCTATAATATTACATTGTTAACTACTTTATTGACACCCCTTCCACTCACATTGTATGGAGTTATACAGCACTTTATTTCACACTTTCTTTATTTTAATTCCTAATAAATTTCATAAATAAATTGCCGATGTTGGTGTTGGTTGTAATGAAACATTATAGAACACAGTAGTAGGTCATACCACATCATTCGCATTATTATGTGCTGTCTTTTACAGTTGTACAATACAATTTGTACGATAAAAACATACCAACTATTCATACATAAATTAGAAATTAACCGTTGTAGGCCTACTGTACGATAGTAATATACTAAATCTACTAATATATCCCGCAGTTTGAATCACTTGAATTGTTTTAATATGTGATTTATATTGTAATTAATAGACACAATGGAGGTTTATTTGTTTGAATGGAAATAATATCGTATTACCACTTTTATCGCTCTTAATTTCGTCTGGACGACATATTTTCCAGCTTTATATCGCAGTGCGCCATTATTTCTCAGTATGTCCCAACGCCATAACCAAATATTTTAACCAAATTGTTTGAAATTTTCAGTCAATGGTCTTGAGATGTTGATTAAAATTTCAAAATTTGGTCTATAAGTTTTATTCGTCAATATGTCTAGATCATTAACTGAAAATATCAAACAATTCCAGTAAAACATTGACGTTTAGTAGTAACATTTACATTGAAAATCAAAAATTTTTGAATACAATTGGCCGGTAAATAACGACAGCTGGGTGATGTAGCATTACGGCTAAATCCGTATACGTTAAGTCCTGTCGCATTAAGACCGTTAACTTAATTTCGAAACTTAACATGTTATAAATTTTAGTTTATTGTTTTGGTACGATAATACATAGAACTGTAACCTGCTCCTTTCCCTTAATTGTTAACGAACCAAATTAAATTTCCCAGGACCTAAATGCGTCAGGACCTACCCTAACCGACAGCGATGGGTTTGGAAGTCGTACGATTTCGGTAAATCAAATATCGACTACGCGGATCGCAGTTCATATAATATGTGTGTACAATAATTACCTGAGTTTAGAAATTGCCTGTTCCATTTTATTCTCCGATGTTCTTTGAACCTCTCGTAAAGCCGCTTGGTTGTTCGCATTCATTTCTAAGAATTCCTAAAAATTATATTACAGCGAAATAATTCAACTCTTTACTCAACTCAACCTTTACTCTCGTATATTGTTCTGGTTAGAATATTTCATGCAATTGGGGCGAACGCGAAGAGCTGATGTATCAGTAGACAGACAAGCCGACAGATCCACCGACAGATCCACCGTCACATCAGCCGACAGACCAGCCGACATGTCAGCCAACACATCAGCCGACACATCAGCCGACATATCAGCCGACAGACCAGCCGACACCGTAACCGTACATGTCGCCAGGTCCAATAAATTATTACCCCGACCAATAAGGTCTCTCTCAATTATTGGTCGCTCTCGCTAGTAATATTTAATAATTTAAAAGTTTGGGTATCGGTATTACTTACTGTCTTACACAAACAGCTGTATATGAATGCAAAACTTATATAAAGTTATACAAGAAGAAATTCTGAGAAGTCTCGGTCCTTTTAAGACAAAGTAACTCTAGAATTAGGTCGGTTTAATTGTCAAGGCAACTGAAAAGATTTGCTACCGTAATTTATGTATAAAAAGTAATATTATTAAGAAATGAAAACAAATCAATAAATAAATATAAACTCGTTATGCGATTTTAGTGAAATAAAGTTATATTAAAATTATTTTGCAATTGACATAAACAATTGAAAGGTTTACTGGCATAAAAATTGGGTAGGTGTAAAACGCGGATCCGGATCCGGATCCGGATTCAGGATCCGGATACGGATCAGGACCCGGATTTGCGAGTGTAAAAGGCGGATCCGGATTTACATACAATCCGTAACTGAGTGTAATATGCGGATTCTGAAATACGCAATCCGTATTGCAGTGTAAAACGCGGATTCATATATTTTGTGAATCCGGAATGGAGTGTAAAATACGGATTTTCGTTAATTACCAAGTTTTATTGGATCCGGAATGGAGTGTAAAACACGGATTTTCGTTAATTACCAAGTTTTATTGGATCCGGAATGGAGTGTAAAACACGGATTTTCGTTAATTACCAAGTTTTGTTGGATCCGGAATGGAGTGTAAAACACGGATTTCGTTAATTACTAAGTTTTATTGGATCCGGAATGGAGTGTAAAACACGGATTTTCGTTAATGACTAAGTTTTGTTGGATCCGGAATGGGGTGTAAAACACGGATTTTCGTTAATTATCAAGTTTTATTGGATCCGGAATGGAGTGTAAAACACGGATTTTTATTAATTACCAAGTTTTATTGGATCCGGAATGGAGTGTAAAACACGGATTTACGCTAATTACCAAGTTTTATTGGATCCGGAATGGAGTGTAAAACACGGATTTTCGTTAATTACCAAGTTTTATTGGATCCGGAATGGAGTGTAAAACACGGATTTTCGTTAATTACCAAGTTTTATTGGATCCGGAATGGAGTGTAAAATACGGATTTTCGTTAATTACCCAGTTTTATTGGATCCGGAATGGAGTGTAAAACACGGATTTACGTTAATTACCAAGTTTTATTGGATCCGGAATGGAGTGTAAAACACGGATTTTCGTTAATTACCAAGTTTTGTTGGATCCGGAATGGGGTGTAAAACACGGATTTACGTTAATTATCAAGTTTAGTTGGATCCGGAATGGAGTGTAAAACACGGATTTACGTTAATTACCAAGTTTTATTGTTCTATGCCCAGGGGCCACACATAAGCTTAATCCGGCTCTGGGGGACACCTTAATAGGGGTCAATGCTTCCCAATGAATCATTAATAAGGGCGATGGTGATGCTTGGCCGTCAGACATTATTAGATATTGATTAGCTGAAAAACTACTACCGTGGGAACGTGACCTCTCTGGTAGAGCGGCTCTGTAGACAATTGTATGGTAGGATTACTGTCCTGTTCCCTGATTGGCTTATCCATCCATCCCAACCTCCATTACAAACAAGAATCACTGTTCTGCCTAGCTGGCGGTAGTTTGTACTGCATCATAGCGTACTCTAGCGTAGCCTTGCAAGCGTGCTGCCTTCCTAATTTATGGAGGCTGAACTGTTCAGTATAATTTCTTATTTAATTTCTTATTAAACATGGATGACAGTGATGACTTTGTAAAGGTTCCATTTACGGGATTCGTTATTCCGAGTCCAACCAATGATACAGCCATTGTTGAGCCGCTTGAACTCACTACGCAAACATCGTGCACCCCGAGTCCGGAGAAGAAAAAAACCAGGAAAGTCCGCAAGCCATGAAAAGTTACTAAAGAACAATAAACATTGTACTAATTAATAATTGTAACTATATGAGGGTCTGGGTCTTTATTGCATATGCGTTTTACTAATTAACGAAAATCCGTGTTTTACACTCCATTCCGGATCCAATAAAACTTGGTAATTAACGTAAATCCGTGTTTTACACTCCATTCCGGATCCAATAAAACTTGGTAATTAACGTAAATCCGTGTTTTACACTCCATTCCGGATCCAATAAAACTTGTTAATTAACGAAAATCCGTGTTTTACACTCCATTCCGGATACAACAAAACTTGGTAATTAACGAAAATCCGTGTTTTACACTCCATTCCGGATCCAATAAAACTTGGTAATTAACGTAAATCCGTATTTTACACTCCATTCCGGATCCAATAAAACTTGGTAATTAACGTAAATCCGTGTTTTACACTCCATTCCGGATCCAATAAAACTTGGTAATTGACGTAAATCCGTGTTTTACACTCCGTTCCGGATCCAATAAAACTTAGTAATTAACGTAAATCCGTGTTTTACACTCCATTCCGGATCCAATAAAACTTAGTAATTAACGAAATCCGTGTTTTACACTCCATTCCGGATCCAATAAAACTTGGTAATTAACTTAAATCCGCGTTTTACACCCCTTCTCGGATCCAATAAAACTTTGTATTAAACCTGAATCCGTATTTTACACCCAATCCCGGATTCAATAGAAATATGAATCCGCGTTTTACACTCCGTTCAGGATTTAGCCTAAAACATGAATCCGCGCTTTACACTCCGTTCCGGATCTGAAAAAAAGGCCAATCCGCGTTTTACACTCGGTTACGGATTCGGTAAATTTAGCAGTGCGCGGATCCGCAGATTACACCCTAAAAATGTAAATTCAGTCGACTTCCATAGGGACAATGTTAAATGATAGAATCCGGATCCTGATCCGGATCAGCGTTTTACTCTGACCCTACTCTGATAACCTATCAATAAGCAAGTTGATGCCATCAACAATGCCGATGACAGCACAGCTAATCAGCCCAGGCATGGCAATCGATAAACCTGCATACTTCTAGAAGTGGGTTCCGTAAAGGTCGTGGGACCATGGCGCCAATTCTCTACAGTTATCAGTTATCAGTTATCAAAGAAGAAAGACTTACATATCTGGGGTGTTATCTTTGCTGACTTCTTTCTAGGCCTGCCTTTCAGTCTCTCGTATGTTCAGCATACGAAGGACACGTTCGTTGGGCCTTCGCGCAGCACGAGGCTCAGTTATGAGATACAAATTAAAATTGAGCAATTCTAACACAAAATCTCTATTTAAGAAATTAACCACACCACAAATAAATCATAAGAGGGGAAAGTTGCTCGCTTTCACCCACCCCCCCCCCCCCCCCCCCCTTAATCTGCACCCCATACCCAAAGGTACACAGAGGATTGTTCACAGGCAGGTATTAACAGAAAATTTGTGTTTTAAAAGTAATATATTTTAGGCGTGGAGAGCGACCCAATTTATAAGAAATATTATAACTTACATTATGACGTTACTCTGTGATACTGAAATATTAATTTACCATGTCGATGTCACAACAAAATTATTTAGCTATATTTATTCTAAAGAATTTCTATTAAATACTCAGCCAATCATTTTGCGAGATAAACAATAAGCAAGCTGTCTTATTACTCTAGGGCCTAACACTATTGCATGTCCTATAGAATTACACCTTGCTGGAATAGTGGTGAGGTGGAACTGGTCGGACTGATTCCTAGCCCGGCAAACACACCGGACATGTTCTAGCACATTCGACGTTCTAGCTAAATCAGTGATTGCACTTTGAGATATTTTGCCCTCTAGCGGCAGACTAGAGAACTGCAGACAGATGAGCCTCCTTTGAATGACACAGTTAATGGTCTAGTACAAATATGCCAAGTTTCAGCTAGAACGGGTTTAAAGCAAAGAAAATGTGAGGATATTTAATATCTAGACATGTAGCCCTCTAGCGAGAGACTGAGGATTTGATGGTGTCTGGAAGTCCCTAAAAAACAAAACTTATGGTCTTATTGATGCCTACTAATTTTAGACTCGGAAGCTTTAAATCCGACGAAGTTATAAGTAAGTCAAAATCGTAGCGACGATGATGACATACAGTACCATTATTGAATGAACTATTTGCCATAATTTACCTACCCCCCTAAGAGATAGCGTCAGTTCGCAAAGGCTCCGCCAACTTCGTGGCTCGGACCCTATACCCCATGCTATAAAATGTATTCGATCGATATACAATCATATATTAATCCGCTAGGTGGTGTCAAATTATTATTCTGCAATTTCGTACTTGTACAGTACAGCAGTACCGTACCGGTAGGCCTATGTCATTACTTCGGAGTCTCTAGCCGATCCCCAATTAAATGTCTTAACTTTTCAATTTCGTAGAAGATAGACTTTATGATTCTCTACCAGCAACCAAAATTTCAGCTCTGGAAAATGAGGCGTTCCCGAGAAATTTAACATTTTCTAAAAACCACATAATCTTGTGCCGTAGCTGACGTCAGACTGCATGATTTTTCACCAAACTTTACAAATTTTCTAAACTTTCCCTCTACTACTTACCTACTAAGTTTGGTTCAATTTCGAATCAGCGATGCCGAGAAATTCGCGTTCAAAGATTTACCAGACAGACGGACAGACAGACGGACATGCCCCATTTGCCCTATATGAACCGTATGCCAAGGCTCGCCGACTACGTTTCTCGCCCCACATTGGATACCTTACTGTTCTAGACTTTGCTGATGATTTACGAGTACTTACGGAATCATTAGAGGGAGCCTAAAAGGCCCCTCTAGTCATTGGAAGTGGCTGCTTCTAGTGGTGGTTTTTTTGTTAACTCCAAGATTTCAGCCAAATACTTTTCATTATCGGATTTACCCTACTCTAACATCTCTCACCCTATATAGATTTCTATAGTTTCCATGGCTACTTACATCAGCGATATCCTCTTTTATTGTTTCTATGTAAACGGCAGGATTGAACTGGGGGTCGTGGTTGTTTGTATCTTTTACATTTAAGGTGACTGTCACTGATTGGTCCGCTTTGGCTACTAATGGAGATGGTGGACTCTCCTTAGCTGTACATGTGATTGTGTAACTAGGAGTCGCCTTTGCATCCAAACTCTTACTAAGATACACTTTTCCTGTAAAAATAAATTGAAATAAATAATTGAAGAATCACATTCGAATAACATTTATATCCCTCTAAATTAACTTCTGAACTTATTTTTTTTTAGTTTAGTCTGTTTAAACTAAAATGTAATTGAAAATACAAAATTTACCAATTTTCGAAAGTAACTGGAAATCCTGCCAAGTACCTAACTGATCTAGACTTTGCTGATGACTTAGGAGTACTTTCAGAATCACTAGAGAGAGCCCAACGGCTCCTCAGCTCATTAGAACATGCTGCTTCTAGTGTTGGTCTTTTTATTAACTCCAGAAAGACCAAAATTCTGACAGTTAACTTTGAAAGTTCTCAGCAAGTCTCTGATCGGATGAGCATAAGCTCAAAGGATGGTATGCTTGAGCATGTGGACGACTTCTGCTACCTGGGATCATGGATCCGGAAGTCAGGTGAGGACCTTCGAATACGTAAGGGAAAGGCATGGGCAGCCTTGAATAGGCTTTCCAGGATTTGGAAGTCACCGAGAATTAATCGGAAACTTAAGGTCCGATTATTTAGAGCAGCAGTAGTTCCAGTACTCCTCTATGGGAGTCCATGCGGGGCTCTAACTGCTGAGGACACCAAATCTCTGGATGGGACATTCACAAGAATGCTACGCCGTGTTCATTGTGTCAAGTACAATGCACACATCTCCAACCAGACACTATATAACGTTGGAGGTGTCTCATTGGTTCCCCCAAGCTTGACACTAGAACAAAATCGCCTCCGCTTTGCAGGACATTGCTTTCGCCGTGAGGACCAGCCAGTGCATAATCTTGTACTTTGGCAGCCTCATGGAGTGAATAAGCATGGTGGACAGCCCATGACTTTCTTGAGACGCATCTTGGAGGACACTGGCCTTGAAGATGCGGATGATCTAGCAAATGTCATGGGTGATAGGGAGTTGTGGCAGCGCAATTTAGTCGACAAGCCGGCACAGCATTCTTAAAAATGCAGCTGCAATGCAGCATGCCGATACTAGTCTAGTATGATTGGATTTACTGAATATCAATAGTTACTGTGATTAGCACAATCGACTTACCATCAACACTGTCAATAATAAATGTAGTATCTCCAGCTACACCTGGTGTCAGTGTGTAGCTAATATCGTGGTTCTCGACAGGGTCAGTAGCGTGACACTCCAATCCAGGCACTTGCTTCCCTACCGGCAGACCCTCGTCAACCTACAAACAATCCATAATATATTATGATCTTTACGAATTTGTCTATTTTTTTTCCTATAAAACTAAACTTCATTTTAGGTTTGAGCACACTAACGTACATTGTGGCCCCTAGGTGGCCCGGTTGGGGTCACTAACCTCCGTGGTCGGTCGCTCCTGGGTGGGCCGGTTGGGGTCACTAACCTACATCGTCGCCAAAAGGGGCCCGGTTGGGGTCACTAACCTCCGTGGACGGTCGCCCCTGGGTGGGCCGGTTGGGGTCACTAACCTACATCGTCGCCAAAAGGGGCCCGGTTGGGGTCACTAACCTCCGTGGTCGGTCGCTCCTGGGTGGGCCGGTTGGGGTCACTAACCTCCGTGGTCGGTCGCCCCTGGGTGGGCCGGTTGGGGTCACTAACCTCCGTGGGCGGTCGCCCCTGGGTGGGCCGGTTGGGGTCACTAACCTACATCGTCGCCAAAAGGGGCCCGGTTGGGGTCACTAACCTCCGTGGACGGTCGCCCCTGGGTGGGCCGGTTGGGGTCACTAACCTCCGTGGTCGGTCGCCCCTGGGTGGACCGGTTTGGGTCACTATCCTCCGCGGTCGGTCGCCCCTGGGTGGGCCGGTTGGGGTCACTAACCTCATAGCGTACTCTATTTGCCTTGCAAGCGGCCTTGCAAGCTTGCTGCCTTCGTAATTTATGGAGGCTGAACTGTTCAGTATAATTTCTTATCATTTTTAAAGCCGAAATACGGTCTAAAACGATTTTCTATGTTTTTTAAGTTAAACTGCCTACGTTTGCATAGTAGTCTATGATAAAATTAATTATCCTGGTATTAATCCCTGGTTATTAAAGAAAGAAAAGTTACTAAAGAACAATAAACATTGTACTAATTAATAATTGTAACTAGATGAGGGTCTGGGCCTTCATTGCATATGCGTTTTACGAAATGTTCATTAAAACTTACTAATTAACTTGAATCCGCTCCAGAAACACTTTGTAATTAACCCGAATCCGCGTTGTCCCGGGTAAACTTGGTAATAAACTTGAATTCGCGTTTTACACCCCGTCCCGGATCCAGAAACACTTTGGTACTAAACTTGAATTCGCGTTTTACACCCCGTCCCGGATCCAATAAAACTTGGTAATAAACTTGAATCCGCATTTTACACCCCGTCCCGAATCCAGAAACACTTTGTAATTAACCCGAATCCGCGTTTTACACTCCGTCCCGGGTAAAACTTGGTAATAAACTTGAATTCGCGTTTTACACCCCGTCCCGGATCCAGTAACACTTTGGTAATAAACTTGAATCCGCGTTTTACACCCCGTCCCGGATCCAGAAACACTTTGGTAATAAACTTGAATTCGCGTTTTACACCCCGTCCCGGATCCAATAAAACTTGGTAATAAACTTGAATCCGCATTTTACACCCCGTCCCGAATCCAGAAACACTTTGTAATTAACCCGAATCCGCGTTTTACACTCCGTCCCGGGTAAAACTTGATAATAAACTTGAATTCGCGTTTTACACCCCTCCCCGAATCCAGTAACACTTTGGTAATAAACTTGAATCCGCGTTTTACACCCCGTCCCGGATCCAGTAACACTTTGGTTATAAACTTGAATCCGCGTTTTACACCCCTCCCTGGATCCAATAAAACTTGGTAATAAACTTGAGTCCGCGTTTTACACCCCGTCCTGGATCCAGAAACACTTTGTAATTAACCCGAATCCGCGTTTTACACCCCTTCCCGGACACAGTAACTCTTTGGTAATTAACTTGAATCCGCGTTTTACACCCCTTCCCGGATCCAATAAAACTTAGTAATAAACTTGAATCCGCGTTTTACACCCCGTCCCGGATCCAATAAAACTTGGTAATAAACTTGAATCCGCGTTTTACACCCCGTCCCGGATCCAGAAACACTTTATAATTAACCCGAATCCGCGTTTTACACCCCTCCCCGGATCCAGTAACACTTTGGTAATAAACTTGAATCCGAGTTTTACACCCCGTCCCGGATCCAAAAAAACTTGGTAATTAACTTGAATCCGCATTTTACACCCCTTCCCGGATCCAATAAAACTTAGTAATAAACTTGAATCCGCGTTTTACACCCCTCCCCGGATCCACGAACACTTTGGTAATATACTTGAATCCGAGTTTTACACCCCGTCCCGGATCCAATAAAACTTGGTAATAAACTTGAATCCGCGTTTTACACCCCGTCCCGGATCCAATAAAACTTGGTAATAAACTTGAATCCGTGTTTTACACCCCTTCCCGGATCCAGTAACACTTGGTAAATAAATTGAATCCGTGTTTTACACCCCTTCCCGGATCCAATAACATTTTGTAACAAACCTGAATCCGTATTTTACACCCAATCCCGGATTCAGTAGAAATATGAATCCGCGTTTTACACTCCATTCAGGATTTAGCCTACAACATGAATCCGCGTTTTACACTTCGTTCCGGATCGAAAAAAAAAGCCAATCCGCGTTTTACACTCGGTTACGGATTCGGTAAATTTAGCAGTGCACGGATCCGCAGATTACACCCTAAAAATGTAAATTCAGTCGATTTCCATAGGGACAATGTTAAATGATAGAATCCGGATCCTGATCCGGATCCGCGTTTTACTCTGACCCATAAAAATTATATATAATCAAATCAGTTCTGTTCTGCTGCAACTATATTTATCAGATATTCAACATATTTACTTAACTATATATTTTTCGGGATCGGGAATACATTTTTTGCCGGGATCCCGGTTTTTCGGGATCGGGATCCCGTTTAAACACTAAGTATAAACCCTAAGTGTCTGCCTTTATACAAAATGGTGTCAACAGATTCCCTTGAAAAACTTTCATCTAAGTATCTTTGGTTTGTCTTTTAGTCTTTTACAGAAGGGGTGAATCTAACCAAAACAATAAACGAATATTAGTATATGTACAGTTGTTCATATTGTAAGAAAAAATAAGCGTTAAAAACAATTAATAAGCAATAATTAGACAAATAAATTCTTCAGATATAAAATTCTTACTGAAAAGTGAAATCCTGGTATTCTCCACCTCGTCCTGGACTTTATTTACTTGTGTATTCTCCACCTCGTCCTGGACTTTATTTACTTGTGTATTCTCCACCTCGTCCTGGACTTTATTTACTTGTGTATTCCCCACCTCGTCCTGGACTATATTTACTTGTGTATTCTCCACCTCGTACTGGACTTTATTTATTTGTTATGGATTCACTGACCTGCTCCTGGAGCCACTTTAGTCTCTCGAAATCCGTCTTGGTAACTTTAGATGATTCCGCCTCTCTCTTCTGGTTCACTCGAACCGTAATCTCCTTCTGCATATCGCCTACAACCTCCCGTACGGCATCTAATATCTTCTTCTCGTATTTGTTAACCTAAGAAAATTATAATGTAGGAATAAATTCAACCTGAAATAATTCCGGAAGGGTTGATGTCATCTGATATTTATGTTAAGAAGTTTATTTATATTTACTTAACGATGTTCTATAAATTCCTTTTATAGGCCTATAGAATAGGAGAAATTACACAACCAATAAATTATCTTTTTTAACAACAAAAGTTTCATTTTTTAGCGATTTGTTTTGTAATATTTTATACAATTTGGAATAAAAAACCTTCACAATGTTCGGAGCCTCTGAAATCACCAATTGATGGAAAGGAACAGGTTACAGTGACATGTTATTCTAAGCAAAACAATAAACCAACAGTGTCAATAGAACAGTTACCAATTACCTCTAGGTGTGTTTTTGCTGGAATTTAGCTGTTTATTGGGTCGAATTACCCCCTGAAGAGGAGTTGTCCATTATAATAAACAAAACACTCGCTAAACAAAGAAATTGTTGTGGAGAAGGGAAGGTTTATCCAATATAATATAATGGCATATGTACGAAAACGCTAGAACAGAAAGTAACAATAACTTTCAAATCTTGGAACCGTGTTCGACCCCTTATAAGTTCGGTTTACAATTTTCTTTACCGGTATCAGATTATGGTTATCATAAAAAGTGTAAGTTAATATGGGTGGCGGTTATCTTACCTTATAAGGGCCTTGTTGGCAACCAATAGGAGCATCCGCTTCCCCGCTACTGGCAGCAGCTGTCTGCTGATTGGACGACCCCTGGGCGACTGTTGTTGAGGAAGTGGCGGGGCGAATAGGTGGGATTGAGTTGGACGTGGGTTGGGGTTGTAGGCGAGGTGGGTTACCTGTGGGGGTTGATATAATAAAGTACACTGTAGGTAATCTAAAAATTACCACCCCCCCCCCCCCCCCCCCCCTTGCACTTAAAAATGATATACTCAAATAAAATGATACACATACTGGCCACACTCTGCCTCAAATATGTCGGTCCCGATCACGTCGGTACCGGTAGCCTATCCTATTTATCGTGCAGCCTTAGGCCTGCCGGGAGTGGGCGCTAGTAAAGATTAGGGGACCGCAGTACTGACCAGTACATTATCAAACTGAAACTACTTATTAGCCAGTATAATATAGCGTTACGGTTCGGGCTTAATACATTGTAATACATGATAAACTTCACGTATACTGTACAGTGTACAGGTACACCCATCAAGGGTTAGGTTGGCCGTCTCCCCAGATTCTGAAACTTGAAACTGAAACGTTTACTTTCACTTTAAATATGCGGGGCCTAGGTGCCCATCCCAAAGTTAAGTTTAGACTACATTTGGCCATATGGGCTGCAAAGTTGACAATAAAAAATTTAAAAACAGACGTCCGAATTTTGCTACACCCCCCTCCCCCCCCCCCCCCCCCCCCCCTGTTCGCGCTTTTAGACCTTTAGCAGTTTAACCCGCTAATTTTAGGTGTCTTCTAGTTTATAAATCGACTTTAGCCTATAACAAGTATTTGTTGCATATAAGATATAAAGTTACATTAGCCGAAGCCAGCCTATGCGCGACCATTCACCCACAGTTAAGGGAGACTGGATTCGGAGGCTCTGACCTTATTGCGGTGTAGACTTACTGTACTATTCGATTGATCGTTAATATATAATCTCTGACAAATATTATTTACTTTCGGGAAATATTAACAGTTCCTTTAGGACGTGGCGCTTTAAGTATAAAAACAGAGTTATGACTTATACTAAACACAACGATATGGCCAATGATTTTCGTAAATAGCGCATTCTTTAGGAGATGCTTTATTATCTGTCACACTACTGCACACGACTTCACACTGCTGCACACTGATCTGCCGACCGTCACTGCTGCACTGAATTTGATCATATACAAGGAGAATCGCAACTGACACATGTAGGGATTATGAAATAGCATTCAATTCACTCCAAAACCACTATAATGTAAGTCGCAGTTGCTACAGGTAACTGGTCCCTCTTACCTTCAGTATATCAAGAAGATTGGGGTTTTATGATTATTTATCGATATTCTCCAAATATAACAACATATCCACCAACTTATAACAATTAATAACCGACAGTAAACAGATATAAAATAATGCGGTAGGACACGTATGTCAATCGTTTGTATGATTTGGTATGGTATGTATGATAACAGTTATACGTTCCTATAATCAAAGCCGTCGAATGTTTGGCTAAAGTCTGAAACTCAGAATAATTCCAAAGCCGATGTTCTGGGGCTCAGGAAAAGGTAAACAAAGACCGTCATGCATTGCGCGATTTCCCGTAGGCTTCTGTGCAAATAAAATGAAAATCGCTCTGATTGGTCGAGTGAGCCGAACAAAGAGAGTTAAGAAAGCTCCACTGTCCGTAAATGTCCGGATTTGGCCGACCCCCCCCCCCCCCCCCCCCCCCCCCCTCTAGCTCGGACGTCTTTTATGGATGACCCCTAAGTGGAAATTGTGGGACGGGGGGGGGGGGGGGGGGGGGTTAAAATAAATGGTTCATTATGAATTTACAGTGTTGCAAAATTTGTAAAATTATTAAAAGGGATTTTTTAAGAAGGAAGAAATAAACATAAGATTAGATATTGCGGTAGAGCAGAAATCGATGTTGACTGTCTTGCACTCCCTCAATTTCTAGTGCTTGATGTCTCTAAATCAAATGCTTGATTCGAATGGTCTTAAACAGCCATTGAGCCATAGCAA
>JAUCBJ010004695.1:0-35487 GCA_032718475.1 Nemertoderma westbladi
AGCACACCTACTTAACCGCACCCACCCACCAACCTAAGTACGTCTAGTTAACCACACCCACCCACCCTCCCACCTAAGCACATCGACTTAACCGCACCCACCCACCCACCTAAGCACACCTACTTAACCGCACCCACCCACCCACCTAAGCACACCTACTTAACCGCACCCCCCCACCCACCTATCATTACACACCTACTGTACCCCCCCCCCCCCCACCCACCTATCATTACACACCTACTGTACTTAACCATACATACCCATTCCTACATACCTACTTACACGTACCCTCCCGCCCACCTAAGCACGTCGACTTAACTGCACCCACCCACCCACCTAAGCACACCTACTTAACCGCACCCACCCACCAACCTAAGTACGTCTAGTTAACCACACCCACCCACCCTCCCACCTAAGCACATCGACTTAACCGCACCCACCCACCCACCTAAGCACACCTACTTAACCGCACCCACCCACCCACCTAAGCACACCTACTTAACCGCACCCACCTACCCACCTAAGCTCGAATACTTACCCACACCCACCCACCTACATAAGCACGACTACTTAACCACACCCACCCACACACCTAAGCACGTCTACTTACCCGCACGCCCACCCACCCACCTAAACAAGTCTACTTAACCGCACCCACTCACCCACCTAAGCACGTGTACTTAACCGCACCCACCCACCTAAGCACGTATACTTATCCACACCCACCCACCTACCTAAGCACACCTTGTTAACCGCACCCACCTAAGCACATCGACTTAACCACACCCCTGTATGGAATCCATCCAAAAAGTGCGCCGGATAGCGCGCCGACCTGCCAACCAATTTTTATGCGTGCCGCGCGCCGATGCCATTTCGAAGAAAAACACCGCGCCAACTAAATTTTTAAGCACGCCGATGCAATTTCGAAGAAACCCCGCGCCAACTAAATTTTTAAGCGCGCCACACATTGAAACAATTTTGAAGAGCGCCACGCCAATGCAAATTCAATTTTGAGGGAGTGTAACCAATCTGTCAATGTTAGTCAGTACTGCTGTACCAGTCCCTGCTGCGCTGCCCTATATCTGTATACAACAGTAGCCTAACCACTGAGCATACAACAGAAAAAGAAAGGCGAGCGAAGCGAGCCGAAATTTTTAAACAGCTAATGCTATTTTTAAGGCACTTATCCATAATTGTTAAACCTGTAAACTAACAAATCGGCGCCGGTTTTTATTTTTGGGAGCGCCACGCGCCAAAGCTGAAAGTCGGCGCGCTTTACGATTTTCAAGCGCGCCACGCGCCAAAGTCGGCGCGCTTTACGATTTTCGAGCACGCCACGCGTGCTCGACACGCCACGCCACATTGGCGCGCCTTTATTGCAAAGTGCGCCGGATTAATCCGGCGCAAAGTGTATGGATTCCAGTCTGGACCACACCCACCCACCCACCCACCTCAGCACGTCTACTTAAGTTAAGCCAGCCAGCCTATGCGCGATCATTCACCCGCTGGATATACCCGGGAGACTGGATTCGGGGGCTTTGACCTTATTGCGGCGTAGGCCTACTGTATTATTCGATTGATCGTTAATATATAATCTCTGACAATATTATTCACTTTCGGGAAATATTAACAGTTCCTTTAGGACGTGGCGCTCTAAATATATAAACAGAGCTATGACTTACACTAAACACAACGGGATGGCTTATGATTCACGTATAAGGTGCATTATTTAGGAGATGCTTTGTTATCTGTCCCAATCATGCACACTACCGGTACCGCACAATACTGCACACTGATCTGCCGACCTTTACTAATTTTAGTCACATATAAAGAGAATAGCAATTGACCCATGTAGTGCCTATGAAATAGCATTAGATTCACTCAAAAACCAATATCATATAAGTCGCAATTGCTATATGTAACCGGTCTCTTACCTTCAGTATATCAAGAAGATGGGGTTTTATAATTATTTATCGATATTATCCAAATATAACGATATTCCATCAACAGATACAATTAATAACCGACAGTAAATAGCAGTAAAATAATGCGGTGTGTATATAATGCAGTTGACAGGCAGGATAACAGTTATACGTTCCAGTAATCAAAGCCGTTCTAATGTTTTGGCTAAAGTCTGAAACAGAATAATTCCATAGCCGATGTTCATGGCATCAGGAAAACCAACACACTGAAACCTGTGGGCTGTTGTAGGCAGCTTTCAACACAAAGAGAAATAGCTCTCATTGGCAGAACTCCAGATTCTATAGTTTCCACGAACGTCTAAATGCCAAACCTCCCTAGCCTTTGCAGCCCATAGCCAACACAAGGCTAAATCGCTCTGATTGGTCGATCATTGTTCTGATTGGTTAATCGAACAGAACAAAGAGGCCATACGTACAGCAAATCGGCCAATCAGCCAGCAGAATGCATCACTCGAGCAAGGCAGTTTTAGAGTATTTGAGCGCATTGAGGGAAAACTGGATTGCGGAGAAAAAGGACCAGTTACATCCCGCAAAAGCTTTTACACGTACAGTAATACTGTAATATTCAGATAGTAGGTCAACCGACTGTTTTTAAATACAGTAGTACAGATGTGATTAAACTGCGAGCGAAGCGAGCAAGAAAATTTTAACATTTTTTGGTTAACCGACTATTTTTTACCTACAGATGTGATTATGAATTAAATCGGAGTGTAGCGAGCACGGAAAATCTGCTGAATCTTGGTTTTAGGCTATATTGGCTGATTGGTGTGAACAATTGAAAAACCTTTCAAACAACTCATATTTTGAAAGACATTAAAACTTTGGCCTGATTGGCCATGATGATTTAACGTGGATTGGATACGGTACCTTCAATGCTCAATCTGTCGGTTTGCCCATAATGTGGAGTGCAGAACAGTTCAAGGCACCGAACTACTTCTATAGGCAGATAGGTTAATAAACAAATAGGCCTACTGTAATAAAATATCACTAATCAAATATCCCTATTATAGTTATTAGAATGATGAATAAGAGTAGAGCGTACAGTAGGCAGGCATAAAACACAAACGCGAGCGAAGCGAGCGTAAATTTTTAAGGCCTATAGTAGGCCTAACTCTTTTAGGCTCTACCGGCAGACCGGTATAATTTCAAGTAGAGTGGCTGGATATGTTGCCATGCCAGTGCATTTTGCTACTGTACATGACATCCATTTCCGCTCCAGGATCCTCAATGCGCGCCACACGCCCCTGTTCCTTCGCGCCAGGATCCTAAATGCGCGCCACACGCCCCTGTTCCTTCGCGCCAGGATCCTAAATGCGCGCCACACATGTTGAGCAAACTCTAGATAAATTCCAACCTGGTACTTAACCACACCCACCCACCCACACACCTAAGCATGTCTACTTACCCGCACCCACCCACGCACCTAAGCAGGTCTACTTAACCGCTAACACCCACCCACTCACCTAAGCACATCGACTTAACCACACCCACCCACCCACCTAAGCACGTATACTTACCCGCACCCATCCACCTACCTACAGTCAGATCAGATCAGATAAGGACATACGTTTTAGCCATCCTATTTCAATATTCGGTATTCTGGTAGCCTACCGGTACCGGTATTCAGCAGTTCGGTACCGAATTTGCCGAATTTTTTTTTAAATTCGGTTCCGGTTCGGCAAAATTTTAAATTCGGTCTATCCATAGCCGAGGCTACGGTTCTACTACACTACTACCGGTCCGGTACAGGTAGGCCTATAATTTCATTTAGAGTGGAAGGAATATGTTTCAACTTTCAGACTTTCAAGTGCTGAAGTGCTTTGCTACAACCTGACAATGCTACATCCATTCGCACCAGGCTGCCAGGCAGCCAGGCTCAGTTCGCGCCACACACACGCACAGCCTGGACCTGCTGACTTGCCTGCCTGCCAGGCCTGTTGCTGCGAGGAGCTAGGCCTACTGTAGGCCTAATTCCTGAATACGGTCTGAGACTGACAGTGACAGCCAGACTGTACTGCCCAGTTCAGCAGTTAGGGCAGTGCTAAAATGCACAAAGACCCACACCTGCACACGGACCCAAAAAATGACCATAACACTATGAAGCAATGAGGCACCAACCCACTCCGACTCAGAAGATGTTGCACAGTGATAAATTAATGCTATCAAAGTTAATTCTGCAACAAATTATGCAAATATAAGGAAAGCACTGAGCCACAAAGAGCCAAAACCTCATTTTTTGGATAAATTTTGATCAGCTGATTGATTCTAACTAACTTTTCCATGGTGATTTCTTATTGGTTACTTTGTATACCATCTACCCTGCCCTATTCACCTACTAATGTTAAGGATGGTAATAATATGCTTGCACACCGACCCAAATGATGTCATATACTTTGCACACGGACCCAAAAGATGTCAGATACTTTGCACACGGACAGACGGACCCAAATCTTGGCAGATACTTTGCACACGGACCTAAATGTTGGCAGATACTTTGCAGACGGACCCAAAGGATGTCATATCCTTTGCACACGGACCCAAAGGATGTCAGATTCTTTGAACACGGACCCAAAGGATGTCAGATACTTTGAACACGGACCCAAATGTTGGCAGAAACTTTGCACACGGACCCAAACGATGTCAGATACTTTGCACACGGACCCAAAGGGTGTCATATACTTTGCACACGGGCCCAAAGGATGTCAGATACTTTGCAAACGGACCCAAAGGATGTCATATACTTTGCACACGGACCCAAAGATGTCAGATACTTTGCACACGGACCCAAATGTTGGCAGATACTTTGCACACGGACCCGAATGTTGGCAGATACTTTGCACACGGACCCAAAAGATGTCAGATACTTTGCACTCGGACCCAAAGGATGTCAGATACTTTCCACACGGACCCAAAGGATATCATATACTTTGCACACGGACCCAAAGGATGTCATATACTTTGCACAGGGCCCAAAAGATGTCAGATACTTTGCACACGGACCCAAAAGATGTCAGATACTTTGCACACGGATCCAAATGTTGGAAAAACGAAGACCTCCGGACGTTGATGAAGCGGCAACATCCATTTGTTGATCTAGTGGTGGTGGACTCCCATAAAGGAAATGACTAGGTGTAAGAGCATCACAATCCTCAGGATCTGTTGAGGCAGCAGTAAGAGGGTGTAGGTTAAATACGGCTTCTGCTTCACACAATATAGTGGATAAATCCTCAAAAGTGAATACTTTATGGTGAAATGTTATACGAAGACACATTTTGACCAACTTTATTAGTCGTTCCCACCAACCACCCCAATGAGGAGAACGGGCTGGAATTAGTTTCCAAATGACAACATAATTGGGGAACTTCATAGTTGACAGTTTAAGGAAAACTTTGGCATTATCAGATCGAAATTCGACATTAGTGAAAGGACGAACACGACGGGACAAGAAGTTTCAAAGAGCAAGGTAATTTGACTTGGTATCAGCAGTCTTCACAAGTTCCAAATAAATACCTCCGGAATTTCAATGCCAGACTGACTACGGAAGAAATAAGGGCATTACATGGCCAAGGGTCATATGCACTCAGCCCTGCGTATAAACACTTCGAAGTACCAACAAATGTATGGTATTCATGGAGTTATGAACGACGAATGGATCATGTTGAAGCATTTTACAAGTACAATCCATCGATTACTTCAACATTTAACAAGCCAACCAGCGCTGGTAGAAAGACTACACCGAGGAAACAACAAGCGAAAGAACTTCCCGATATGATTATATCTTCAGCTTCAATGTCTTCGCACTATCCAACCTCATATACACGTTCATGGGGCCTTCGCGCAGGACGAGGCTCAGTTATGAGATACAAATTAAAACTGAGCGACTGTATCACAAAATCAGTATTTGAGAAATTTAACCATATACCGACAATCAATCAAAGAAAGGGGGACAGTACATGTTCAGCCCTTTTAAATCTGCACCCCCCCCCCCCCCCCCCCCCCCCGCCCCCTCTTCCTACCAACCAATACATAACTAAATGAAGAGACAGTAACAAATACACGAATCCTGCAATATCATACTATAAAGTTTGTGAATCAAATCGTAAATCCGACCTTCTCACCAAAACAGTAAACTCCAAGTAGGCGAATATATTGCAGTATCGGTCTCTTATAACCGGTGAGGCAGAAAACAGTCTACGAACGGACAAACTTCGATAAAACAAAATCCCGCGCAGCGAATCCTAAAATCAGGCTGACTCACTGACGGACTAAGGGGCTCGTATACTTTGCCGCGGTGTGATTTATATGGTTGGGCGAAAAGGACGCTAGCTAGGTGCAGAGATCTGGAGATGTCTAACTAGCGGGCAAAGTGCAGTACGGACAAAAGTTAATTTTATATATTTTGAGGTGTAAATAATTTCTAACGCGCGTGTGTTAATTCTGAACCGTCAAGATCAGTTTTGCTCCTTCATATATATAATTACTGGGTACGGTGTGCATTTTACGAATATTCTAATTTTGTAACTTGTAGGTCCAATACTCACGAATGATAAGGCTCCTTCCCCTCTTGCATATTTCCAGGACTCAAATTCAGTCATAAGATTAATGCTATGCCCAGAATTCGGCAATTTTAATTTACCAGGTCCCTAATACTAAGAAGAAATATGTTAGTTTACTACAGTAGGCGTACGGTTACTAATAGCTAGCCTGGCGTCCTATCTAGAATTTTGGTTACCTAGGTGGGCTTGGTAACTTCCTATCAGGATGTCGGCGGGGACACGGTAGATGTTAGTATCCCTAAATAGCCTCAATTTATTTGCGCCTAGTCGTAAACTGCCCTACCGCCTGAACGGTACAATCCTAATTCAGGTGAAACACAGTAACCCTCCTGGCCTACAAGTTCTAATGCAATGGACACCGTTGTACTACAAATAGTCACAGACGCACCTGTACTTAGCAAGAGTTAGGCATACAGTTTGCTGCACCCTACCAATGTGTATGCTTTGTACCGGTGTGCCTACGTCCTATCTGCGTACTAGTATCTCTGCCTGCTCTCCCCCCCCGTAGGAATATAAGGTCTACTGCGGTTTTTTCCTGAATTAAAACAGTACAGTCCCTAGATGTAATTTTAGGCGTACAGCGTGTCAGTACCTCTACCTTCGATCTTTGGTCTTATACTTAGGTAGCAAGGCATCGAACGCTGTCTAACCTTTCAGGCGATGGGCGAATAACTAAGAGTGATATTGCGGGTTGTCTCCTGTCTACATTCCTTAGATGTTCCCGTTCATTGCTGTGGCCCGATGTTTAGCCAGCCATCCTGTCCCTCAGTTGAGTTCACCGTGGTGAAGCATAGTAGAACAGATAGAAAAAGGGCAGATTAGCGATAATTCTGACTTTATTACAGAAGATATACATAAACGTAACAAGAAACTAATAGATAACTAATAAAGATAATTGTGATTGAAGTGTGTGAAGGTAACTAATGAACGAAATCGCACCTTTTATACCAAATTTGTGCCGCAATCAATCGAGAAAATTCTCGATTGTTCTATGAGTTCTAACAGGTTTTTAAAGATAGCTATTGGTCCAACGAATATATAACTTGTACGACATTGGTTACAATCTAATAACTACAATCTCATTGGTTAATCTTACTTCGAGCAAATGCAATTAATTTGTAGCGGTCAATTTAAATGAGTTGAAATTCTGCACAAAATAATAATTCGCACCTACTAGGATTCGAACTCAATACACACTACATATAATTGCCAACGCTCTACCGACTGAGCTACTGAACCACTTGACTAATCATCGTACAAATAGATATAGCAAATACAAATGAGGACTTAATGTAATCTTTTAACAAAGTTAATTCGAATAAAATAAAATTTTGAAAATCCACGGCATTTAGAGAATATAATTCTATAATAACCGCGACATCTACCACCAAGGGTAGCACAAACCTATTTCCAATCACACGTTCAATATGCAAAGCCATCTGGTTTATAGGAAATAATCGAGAATTCGAGAAAATCGAGAATACGAGAACTTGATCGAAATACCTGCTCATCCCAGTATCCGTCCGTAAGTCACTGGACAGCTGCGGTTTATTCCCGTAGAACAGTAGAATTCCCGCAGCTTCCGACCCAATTCGACAACGAATTCGCCTCACACTTTCGCGTGGCAGAGAACGTAATCCGGTACGATACACGTCTGCCCGACTTTCAACAATTTCCCCCAGGCGATCCCAGGATCCGGCTGTCCGGGCCGCCGCTAAACCCAAATCGCAATCCTCGTCGATTCGTCCAGTCGTCGACGTAAGTCGGACTTTTCCCACCACACTCCAAGGTGGGCGGCCTGAGTGAGGCATGAGGAACTTGGCAGTGGCCCACATTACGATCCGACCGACCGCCGTATTCCCAGTGTAGTAAATATAATCTTACTAACAAGCAAGCAATTCCGTAGTATTTATTCCTCAGTTAATCGCACCTTGATGCCACTCGGCTGCCCGGGTCCAGATACATCGGACTGTCGGAAGCTGTTTAGATGAAGAAGTTGATCAGATGGCCTTGCCAACGACCTGAAGACGGTACCGGTAACTCTGTACCACTGTAACAGTTAACAGTACCGGTACCGTACTGTAATCGCAATAATTTTTATTGTCCGTTTAAATCCTTTTTTTGTCCTTTTTTTTTATTTTTTATGTCCTCCAAAAGTCTAATGTTAGGTTCCATGCTACCGGTTTCTCTACTGCTGTTCTCTCAGGCTATCAGTACCGGTATTAGTTGTTAGTATATATAGCACTATTTTGCTGTATTGTATGTACAGATGTAGGTATAAAGCAGGTATTTATGTATTTTAGTACCGGTACTGGCACCGGTACTGCTATAGGCCTACTGTGTAGCCTACCATTTAAATACGGTAATGGTAGGCCTACCGGTTGTGCTAATAAATTTTAAATAATTGATGATAGGCCAAACTGGATTGCAGGATTGTGGAAAATGTGGATATACCTTTCACATAATTTAGGCCTATTACTGTATTAGTTTTATAATCAATAATGGATCATGACTACTGTCTGAGTAGTGTTACGGATAACCTGCTCCTTTCCCTGATTTGGTAAAGTGACTGTTCATTGTTTTGGTTAGAAAATCCGGCCTTAACCTGCTCCTTTCCCTCAATTAGTTAAGTGATCGTTTATTGTTTTGGTTAGAAAATCCCGCCTCTGTAACCTGCTCCTTTCCCTCAATTGGTAATGTTATCGTTTATTGTTTTGGTTAGAAAATACCGCCTCTGTAACCTGCTCCTTTCTCTCAATTGGTAATGTTATCGTTTATTGTTTTGGTTAGAAAATCCCGTCTCTGTAACCTGCTCCTTTCCCTCAATTAGTTAAATGATCGTTTATTGTTTTGGTTAGAAAATCCCGCCTCTGTAACCTGCCCCTTTCCCTCAATTAGTTAAATGATCGTTTATTGTTTTGGTTAGAAAATCCCGCCTCTGTAACCTGCTCCTTTCCCTGAATTGGTAAAGTGGCCGTTTATTGTTTTGGTTAGAAAGGCCCGCCTCTGTAACCTGCCGCTTTCCCTCAATTAGTTAAATGATCGTTTATTGTTTTGGTTAGAAAATCCCGCCTCTGTAACCTGCTCCTTTCCCTCAAATAGTTAAGTGATCGTTTATTGTTTTGGTTAGAAAATTCCGCCTCTGTAACCTGTCCCTTTCCCTCAATTAGTTAAATGATCGTTTATTGTTTTGGTTAGAAAATCCCGCCTCTGTAACCTGCTCCTTTCCCTCAATAAGTTAAGTGATCGTTTATTGTTTTGGTTAGAAAATCCCGCCTCTGTAACCTGCTCCTTTCCCTCAATTAGTTAAGTGATCGTTTATTGTTTTGGTTAGAAAATCCCGTCTCTGTAACCTGTTCCTTTCCCTGATTTGGTAAAGTGACTGTTTATTGTTTTGGTTAGAAAACTCAGCCTTAACCTGCTCCTTTCCATCAATTGGTAATTGTTTTTGGCTATAAAATGAGTGTTTTGCTACGTCATGTGGTAATTGATTATCGACAACAACCACAAACTATTAAATATAGTCTTTTTACCACAGGCGCATATGGAAATCTATCTCATAGTCTATAAATCATGGAATCATGGAATGTTTTGGCACAGGCATAGTGAAATCAACTTTCTGACAGTCCAGAAATCAGCAGTCTGACAGTTTGAAGAAATACATACATAAAAAGTCATTAAAAGGACAATAAAAGTCATTAAAAGGACAACAAAAGTCATTATGCATAATTCGTAAAAAAAAGGACAAAAAAAGTCAAATAAAAGGACATAAAAAATCACTGCATACTCGGCTGCATACTATCGGTAATATGTATAAAGGTATAATATAGTTGATATAGCACAGTTGAATGGATGACACGGTTACCGGTAGATAAGTATTACATAAAGTGGCGGTAGCGGACGGTGATAGAAGTTCCCGTTCCGCCCTAACTGCACTGACTAGCTAAAGTGAGCAAATAACACGGTTACTGGTAATATATTGCACTGGTTGGCCGCATTACATTACTCAGCCGATGCCTTCCCCCCATTGGCTAATAACTCACTTCTCACCCTCCCATCTCCCTGGGAGTGCTTCCCCCCCGCTGCTGTCTCTCTCTCCCTCCCGGAGGTGTAACCTCTGACCCCCGCTGTGTGTGTTCCCTTGGGGCCTGTTGTCCCCGCTTATTGGGGTGACACGAGGTTGATTGGTAATCAACCTCGTGCTCCCAATATTGCTTAAAACCAACTTTGTGTGGGCCTGGTTAGCGGAATTGAATACGCTAACACCTAGCAACCAGCTGATGCCACGCCTAATAATTTTTGGGTAGATTAATTTATTATAACTTTTAGACAGTTACACAGATGCTGCACGAAGACCCCACGCAAATTTAACTTGGAAAATTTATAAACTTTGGCCACACTACAAGTGTACCAAGTTTGGTTAAATTTCATTAACATTTGGCTGAGTTATTAACGTTTAAAATTGGACACGACAGAACGACAGAACAACAGATCGACAGAACAACAGACACACCGATTGAGTTAGTGGTACCTGTATGCTAAGCTCGCTTACTTTCGTCGCTCGCCCCACAGACCTCGCTGAGGCGAATACGTCATCAACATTCCAACAAATCCCGGATGCTGACATTTTATTAGCACCTGAGTCATCATCGATGAACCAGTTAACCTCACATATAGATGTGCCGGCGACTATGTCTTCAATGTTCCAACAAATTACAGACGCTGACGTTTTGTTTACCACATCTGCAGAACTTTTGGCGACGGTAAATACTACTACTACTACTACTAGGATCGACATGCTGCATTGCAGCTGCATTTTTAAGAATGCTGTGCCGGCTTGTCAACAAAATTGCACCGCCACAACTCCCTATCACCCATGACATTTGCGAGATCATCCGCATCTTTAAGGCCAGTGTCCTTTAAGATGCGTCTCAAGAAAGTCATGGGCTGTCCACCATGCTTATTCACTCCATGAGGCTGCCAAAGTACAAGATTATGCACTGGCTGCTCCTCACGGCGAAAGCAATGTCCTGCAAAGCGGAGGCGATTTTGTTCTAGTGTCAAGCTTGGGGGAACCAATGAGACACCTCCAATGTTATATAGTGTCTGGTTGGAGATGTGTGCATTGTACTTGACACAATGAACACGGCGTAGCATTCTTGTGAATGTGCCATCCAGAGATTTGGTGTCCTCAGCAGTTAGAGCCCAGCATGGACTCCCGTAGAGGAGTACTGGAACTACTGCTACTGGAACTACTACGGTAAATACGCCCACAATGTCAAATTCAAACAACTTAAATCTTCCAATCCCACGGGCATTATTTCCAGAATCGTCACCTGTGACATCAGATCTCCCATTTAAAGATCCTCGAACCAAACCAACAAATACTTTTAATCTTTTACTTCTCTCAAAACTATCGAATCAAATTTCGCGTTGCCAGGGCAACTGTGGCCAAAAGATAGAAAAAACTGAAAAACTAGTTGTACGATCTTATGGAACTATAACATGGACTGCTAAAAAATCCGGACAATTAAAGAGCAAATATGGACCAGTGTACAAACATTTTTCGGAGCATTGAATAAAGTAATTCGATATAGTACATAACAATACCTTTTATGGTCCCCGTGATGACTTCGATTTTAGTAGAATCCATTTATATTTAAACGACATTATCACTGAAATTGATAATAGTGGAATTGAACTTCTGAAAGCCCTAGATGTAGATATTTGTTAAATGTTACTCTATGAACTTGCCACAAATATAATAATGTCGGATGTACGTTTGTCAATATTGTAAACAGTGGTTTGTATTTCCTGTAATAACATTGAATATAATCGAGTACACACAAATCATATTTACAATTAAGGTGGTTTTGTGGGAAGTTCCAAGTCAGTGAACATTATCATATAGCTATAGTTTAACATTTTTTAGCGCGGTCCATATGCATGTTTATGTGAAAACTCTGAAACTAACTGAAACAATTTTGAGATTTTCCAAAAACCTATTTATTGGTCCGGGGGGGGGGGGGGGGGGGGGGTAGCGCAAGTTAAACCATTGATCCCATCTGTGAGTTTTATTACAGGTCAAACCTTTGGGTGCTAAAGAAAATACAGACACAATATAAACTTTTTATCGCTTTTAATTATTGTTTTCCTTTATAAAGAAATACACTTTTGCCCAGGGCAAGGAAAAAATATATAATACATAACGTAATATATATATATATATATATATATATATATATATACGACGGCACATCATAGAAGTTACGCCCGTTACCAGTACACCCGGTATAACCCAACATTTGGGTCCGTGTGCAAAGTATCTGACATCCTTTGGGTCCGTGTGCAAAGTATATGACATCCTTTGGGTCCGTTTGCGAAGTATCTGACATCTTTTGGGTCCGTGTGCAAAGTATATGACATCCTTTGGGTCCGTGTGCAAAGTATATGACATCCTTTGGGTCCGTGTGCAAAGTATCTGACATCCTTTGGGTCCGTGTGCAAAGTATCTGCCAACATTTGGGTCCGTGTGCAAAGTATCTGACATCTTTTGGATCCGTGTGCAAAGTATATGACATCCTTTGCGTCCGTGTGCAAAGTATCTGCCAACATTTGGGTCCGTGTGTAAAGTATTTGACATCTTTTGGGTCCGTGTGCAAAGTATCTGACATCTTTTGGGTCCGTGTGCAAAGTATATGACATCCTTTGGGTCCGTGTGCAAAGTATCTGACATCCTTTGGGTCCGAGTGCAAAGTATCTGACATCCTTTGGGTTCGTATTCCAAGTATCTGCCAACATTTGGGTCCGTGTGCAAAGTATCTGACATCTTTTTGGTCCGTGTGCAAAGTATATGACATCCTTTGGGTCCGTGTGCAAAGTACAGTATATGTCAACATTTGGGTCCGTGTGCAAACTATCTGACATCTTTTGGGTCTGTGTGCAAAGTATATGACATCCTTTGGATCCGTGTGCAAAGTATCTGCCAACATTTGGGTCCGTGTGCAAAGTATCTGACATCTTTTGGGTCCGTGTGCAAAGTATATGACATCCTTTGGGTCCGTGTGCAAAGTATATGACATCCTTTGGGTCCGTGTGCAAAGTATCTGACATCCTTTGGGTCCGTGTGCAAAGTATCTGCCAACATTTGGGTCCGTGTGCAAAGTATCTGACATCTTTTGGGTCCGTGTGCAAAGTATATGACATCCTTTGGATCCGTGTGCAAAGTATATGACATCCTTTGGGTCCGTGTGCAAAGTATATGACATCCTTTGGATCCGTGTGCAAAGTATCTGCCAACATTTGGGTCCGTGTGCAAAGTATCTGACATCTTTTGGGTCCGTGTGCAAAGTATATGACATCCTTTGGGTCCGTGTGCAAACATATTATTACCATCATTAACATTAGTAGGTGAATAGGGCAGGGTAGATGGTATACAAAGTAACCAATAAGAAACCACCATGGAAAAGTTAGTCAGAATCAATCAGCTGATCCAAATTTATTCAAAAATTTAGGTTTTGGCTCTTTGTGGCTCAGTGCTTTCCTTATATTTGCATAATTTTTCTCAGAATTAACTTTGATTGCATTAATTTAACACTGCGCAACATCTCCTGTGTCGGAGTGGGTTGGTGCCTCATTGCTTCATAGTGAAATGGTCAATTTTTGGGTCCGTGTGGCTCTTTGTGCATTTTAGCACTGCCCAGTTAGAATCAGATTCAGAAGTGTGATATATGTGCTACCAGAATTACGAAATCTTCCCTGCCACGACATGACTGGTTCTCTCTATTGCAACAGCCCAGTGTGAGATCCAGCTTCACACTAAAGCTGTTGGATGAGCAACAGGTGATCAGACGATGTTAAACAGATCACTGCGAGGGCTATTCTGCCTTCACAGAAGCAGTTAAGTTAGCAGGCGTAGAAACAGTCTAAACAACTGGCTATTATCTTTGTTGTCTTCTTTAAAACCGTCGTCTCAGTCTTCCGACCACGTACAGTATGTTCAGCATACTTGCAGCATATGTGATTCCTGAGGAAATTATTGCAGCTACAGTATCAGATCACTGTACGATGGTTCACCGATCACTGTACGATTGCACATCTCCTATCGTCGCCATTCTTTACATTGGCCTCGGTTTGTAGATATCATTGGAAAGCTTGTGTTACAAGGATTCCAAATATGTAACAATGTCTGAGTTTCGTATAGACACAGCGGAGATATAGGCGTTCAAAGATTGCAAGAATTATTGTTCGCTGCAGGCCATTTATTCTATTTAATAAATACACAATGTTGTTGACCATTTTGTTTATGTATGAATAGCTGGGATTTTACATAGGCATACCGCTGTTGCCTACCAACTTATAAAATAAATAACACATTCTTGAATTTTGTGTACAGTATTATTAAATAGAAAAAAATAGCCTGTAGTGAACAATAATTCTTGAAATCTTTTAACGCCTATATCTCCGCTGTTTCTAAACGAAACTCAGACATTGTTACATATTTGGAATCCTTGTAACAGAAGCTTTCTAATGATATCTACAAACCGAGGCCAATGTAAAGAATGGCGACGATAGGAAATGTGGAATTTCGCAAAAAACACTTTTTTAAAACGAACACTTTTTTAAAACGCTTATAAAAAAAATTTACAGGCAGAATCGAAAATTCCGGCTTCATGTGGGTGGACATCGACGGTGAGTGGAACTCGTGTTTCAAATTTCAAGCAATATTATAAAGATGTGTAGAAAAAGTTGGGGGGGGGGGGGGGGGGGGTCGTGTCATCAGAAAATTACACTATATGGTGTATATGGTGTCATGGTGTATATATGTAATATATATAATGCAGCTGCAATGCAGCATGCCATTTAACACATGCATCATATTCTGGAGCAATATGTTTATCCAAATACATAGCTGGGAAACATTTGGCAACAGGGCTGCTGGGCAGCTGGGCATTATATCTTGTCATTACTTCTAACTCGTCATTAATTCCACATCCATCATCTTATGTACTGTATATTTTTCATACCTAACTTTGTTTCGCACCCACTCCATTTGTCGAGTGTGTAGTACGACACTGCTGGGCTAAGCGATAAATGATAGTATAGTATATATCAGATATTATAAGCGTGTTCTGGGATTTGAGAAATTTCAACAAAAAATCAAATATAAAAAACTTCCCGCTCGCGTTAAACACATTTTTTAGTGAATAGCTTTTATCTAACATCATAGAATATAACATTATTTGAAATTAAATGACCCATGAATGGTGTTGGTCTATTGATGAGTCCAACTGCACGTGCCGTGCTGCATTGGCAAAATAGACCAAATTACCAACCGCATCATCCGTTGCCATTTCTCATATTCTGGAAGACTGGCTAAGAAGTTTCCTAAGGTGGTTCTGATTGTGTGCTACTCTCCAACTACTGTAGTCTTGGCCCAGTAGAGGAGGTGGAAAATTTCTACCACAGTCTACAAGCAACTATTGATAGTGTGGATCAGCTTGCTTTCTTAACTTTCCTGGGTGGTTTTAATGTCCGATTAAGTCCGATTAAATCATCAACATCGTTGTGGGTCTATAGTGCAGATAGTGGCGCAAATTGAGCGCAAATTTTGAAGTGAAAATTGTCGACTTCAGCGCAAATTGACCGCAAGGGAAATAAAGTCCTGTCTATTGTTTTGGTTAGAAAACACTGCCACTGTAACCTTCTCCTTTCCCTTAATGTTTTAAATTACATTAAATAAGTGTACAACAAATTTCATGTCTAGAAATTGATTATTTTCAACTGGCACCCCCCACCCAGTTCGAGAAGCGAAAGCTATGGAATGTCACTGGCCCCAATGGCCATATAATAGTCCCAGATAAACAATTTGCCTCTGAGTCAGAAGATTTCTGCGAGGGCTACACTACCTTCATAGAGGCAGTTCCTTGGCAGCTGCTGAAACAGTTCCTGTATGTAGGTCCTCGAAACACGAAAAAGGCCACCTGGACTGACCACAGAATTCTGAGGTGCCGAAATGACCCCCCTAAGGCGAAGAATGAGTCTCGCCGACTGCCAAGGATGCAGTTAAGGCGACATCTATGTCCCTTAACGTTAACAGGCAGTACTTCTATAATCTGAAGGAACTTACCAATGAGCAGGTTGATGCCATTAACAATGCTGATTATAGCAGGTAATCAGCCCAGGCATGGCAATCAATAAACCTGCTCACTGGGAGGAAAAGCCTACAAATAACCTTGAGGTTAAGGCTGAACCTCCAACTTTGAGAAGCTCCTAAACAATAATAAAGGTATTGCTATTGACTGTTAAGTTGAATTTAATCTTTGAAATATTTGGAGGTCGTTCATCCTATTATCCTGTACATGTATGTATAGAACGAAGAGAGTTCCTCAAAACAAACACTTCTCAATACAAAGAAGTTGGTTCCTGTCCCCAAGGAAGAGTAATCTACGGTAATCGCAATCAGGGATCCCATCGAGAGACTGCTACGTGGAAATCCTAATGGGTTCCGTAAAGCAAATGTCATGGGACCATAGAGCCTATTTCTGGCGCTTAGAAGGATAATTGAAGAGTTATCAATAAAGACATGTGGCTACTGTATTATCGTTGTCATTATCGTTATCGTTGTGTATTATCTTTAAAGCCTTCGAAGCCTTCTGAAGATCACTCTCCCGACCACGCATTTTCAGCATACTGGCAGCATATGGGATTCCTGAGAATCCTTCTTGCATCTATCAAATCACTGTACGATGGTTCCACTACATTTGTGTATACTCCGATGGTGACACAGATACTTTCGATATCCCTAGATGGTAGATAGGTATATATAGATAGGTATATGCGTATATGTATTATCGATACTAGGTCAGATTAAAGTTTGGCGTTATGTAAGGATCAATGTAGGCCTACAGTTGAAAGGTGGCCGGAGTACGGGATTGGCCGCCTTCACCTTTTGTGCCATATCATGAACTATTCACTATTCACTTTGAAGGTGTCTACCCCCACTAAATCGATCATTGCGGTTCGAATGAGCATAAGGACGATGCAATAGACATTAGAGAAGTTAGGCATCGCCACAATTAATGATATGAGGATGTAGCGCTACCTACCCATATCAGTTAAAATCTTCCAAGCAAGTGCAGCACTGTTGCTGCATTCATGAATTCTGCCTTTAAATTACTTATTTTACCAATTTTGGTCCAAAACTACATTTTTTATTGATAAAAAACCAGTTATGGTGTAATACCTTATTAATTATTCCTATTGAATTATTTTCTGGTAAGGGTTTTTACGCCATCTAGTGCCATTATACCCATATTCGAATTGATAGGATGCCTTACTGAGATTCGTGACGTCTTATTGGCCCGTATTATTGCCTTGAGTAAACCTGATATATAATCTCTGCTGGTTGATCATTTTATCCATTTTGGCCACTCAGCACACTAGCATATTGCAGAGGAGTTACCTCCAATGCAGGGCCTTTGGATGCTGGTCAGATTACTGATGACCAGCGTTTATTACATGCCTTTATGTCTTTATGTTAATGCCTTTGCCGTTAATGTCTGTGTCTTGGTGACATTATAATATTATTATTAATTGATATTCTGTCGTTAAACTCAATTTACTCTCTTTGTTTGTTTAATATATCGCCGATATTACGAAATCAAGGAAGTTTTACACGCGCCAGAAAAGGTGGGTCACTACAATTAAGTATTAGTGATAATCTGGACAATTGTATTCGATTCGTGTGTTGTCGTACCTCTGATTCACTAAATAATTAATATATGGCGATATCTCAGACCATTATTATAAGCAAAGCCCTTATTATTAATCATATCACGATTGAGAGTTGTCATGAATTGATTACGGTAGAAATATCAATATAATTAGACATAAAGACAAGTTACAATACGTTTCCCCTAAAGTGAAACACAAACGCTAGACTTGAGTCCTTACATAATTAATTAGTCAGCCATTTACTTGTTATACTTTGTTGTCACACCCTCCCGGTATAGTATCTCAGTTAAATACAATACAATAATAAAATACCGTATCAAACCAAATAAGTTATAGAGCAAATCAATACATAAGAAGGAAACAAAAGGGGATTAATCGATACAGTGAGCGGCCCTCTGTTAAAGGTACACTAGCGCAACTCAGCTCATTGTGTCAGACCAGCGATTCAAGGTCCACAGTGCATGAAAGTGAGATTGAAAGAACAAATTTTTTAATTAAACACTAACAGTAATAAACGATTTTCATTCCTCTCGCAGTAACAAACACTGTTAAACAGTTGAAGCGTTTAACAGTAATATTTGACTCTCAACCCCCTTCGAGTGTTTATGATTTGCTTATTTGTTCTATTAATGTGCTTATTTTCTCTAATTTTGATTGGCCATCGTAATTGGTAGGAATTGGTGCATAAATATTTATCGATTTATATTATAGACCTGGCCCGTTTATTGTATTTTTTGGTAAGTATTCCGCAAGTATTTGATAACCTTATTTACTGGTGTATAACCGGAGAGTGTAAAGGAGTACTTTATATATCGTTATTTATAATTGGTGTATTTGTTGTTTTTTGCTTTCATGTATTGGTGAGTTTTGAACATTAACTGATAGCGCCCTGTGTGTTGTTGGACCTTGTAAGGCGTAGACGTTCGTTTTCTACCGTAAACATTTGTTGGGCCTTCGCGATGGTCGAGGTAAGTCGTGGTACTGTACTACAGTACTTTAACCGATACCTTATCGCCCTCTATAAGGAGACATGAGAACTACTGAGTACCATCACGCAAACTTTTGACAGACTATTTATTACACGTGAACCAACTTTAGTTAATTCCATCAAAGATTGACTGAATTGTTATTAGCCTTTAAACATTCGTCGAACGACCGACAGACAACGATTGAAACAGCGCTATGGGTATGGGTAAACTCAAAATGGTAAACTCACTTACTTCGTAGCTCGCCCCACATAATATTTTCCAATTTCCCAATACTAAATATGTAGCTTTATCGTGTTGTGGTTAAGGCCATTAGACAAATACACCGAAAATATAATGGGAATTTAGCTAATATCAACTAAGAGACGCTACGCTAGTGGTTGTGTTATGATCTCGTATTATTTTATCGAGATCAGCTGTCCACCCTAACTCTTCCACCAACTCTCCAACAATATCTACAATATCCCCCAAAACAGTGACGTCATTCGGTCTACCACGACCTCCTCGGAATGGGCCTACCAACTTTCGGTTGATGAGCAAACGCGGCACATAGAAACGCGTCCCCGTTGCTAGGTTACAGAACGGCTCTACCTCCAAAGAGGTCCCCATAACAACCAATAGATCACAGTCTGGTATATCGCGTTCGTGCATCCAAAACCGTCGAGGCATATCCTCACCAAAGAAAGTGATATCAGGTTTCACTAATCCCTTACATTTTCCTTTATCACACCGCGGTAATTTATCGCTGAGAATATCGCTTTTTATATTTTCGCTTTTCGTTTTACCACCACAATTACGGCAGGTGGCTGTAGAGAAGGAGCCATGGGATTCTACAAGCCTATTGGGTGGAACTCCAGCCAATCGTTCGAGTCCATCTATGTTTTGGGTGTAAACTCGAAGCAGTATTCCTTTATCGTTGGCTAGTTTGATGAAGTGATGCACCATATTAGGTCTGTGTGCAGCTCCGGGAATCAGCTGTTTGGCTAAACGGTAAAACGGCTTAGGATTGTAAGCGAAATAGTCGATGTCGAATATCGATTCAGGGTCCGGTAAGCGGTACTTACTTAGGTTGTCATATAAACCGGTGCAGGGAGTACGGAAGTCCGGTATTCCACTGGGAGTGCTGACTCCCGCCCCAGCCATTATCACCATCTTAAATACCGGTTTGTTCTTTATATAATTTACTATGTCCGATAAAGTTTTGCATCTACTTCCTACTCGCTTTATACCGTTACCGCAAGTTGCAACCTCACGCCGTCGGTGGGTTTTTAGAACTTCTGTTTTGACCGTTTTTGTCTCTTTTCGGGGTGTTTTAACGTTTATTTGTGGAGGATTTATTAACTCTATTTGTGTAGTTGTTTCTTCTGTTGTGGGAGTTTTAATCTCTGCTTGTAGTGTTTGCACCTCGTTTTGGTTAATTTTTTCCTCAGTTTTGTGAATTTTTACGTCTGTTTTAGGTGTTTTGAGCTCTTCTTGAGTTATTTTCAGCTCTGTTTGCCGAGGTTTTAGCTCTTCTTGATGCATTTTTAGTTTTGTTTGTGGAGTTTTTAGCTCTGTTAGTGGATTTCTTACCTCTGTTTTGGATGGTTTTATTTGTGTCCGAACAGTTTTCAATTGTATTCGCCCAGGAAGACAATTGTTTATAAATTTCGTACGTTTTTCAAGAACCGCAATATCGAGAGGCGAACGATGACGTAATGCCTGCTGCGATAATATGGCGGTGCAACTAATTGAATGTCGATATGCGACAGAGTTTGGGCGCGCTGGGGTACGAGTTGTTTCATCAACTCGTTGACAATTTTCGCATGCGTTATCCAGTGATTGTCGACCACCATTTTCGCAATCTGTACCTTTAGACGCTCGATCAACATATCTTATACCACCAGAGATAACATCTACAGATTTGCTACCACTTTCATTTCCATGCGGAGTAGCTGACACATCAATCGAGTTTGATAAAGAATTACTGGAAGTTCTGTCGATTATCGCTAGGCGGCGCAATCTATGAGTAACTTTAGATACCAGATCAGTATTTTTAAGAGCTTTATGATTTTCGATTCTGGAATACTTCGATCTGTTGTGTGCGGTAGGAATCGGCATCATTATGGTTTCCGCCATATTCTACTGTATGACATCAGATAACCGTGGCTATAAATAATGATAGAAACTGTGGGGGCTACCTATATAGTGTGTAAAAGCCCTTATGATTGTAGTCTATCTACTAAGTACCTGATTATGGGATGATGGTTTAGTTGTACAGTAGTACAAAATATTGAAAAAGTTATGAATTAGTCATCAGTTCAATTAATAGGTGTCCACTACAGTAATCAATCTCAAAAATGTATAATGAATGTCTTTCGTTTTAAATTGTTTTTCAAAAATTACGCCATTTCTACGTCATTCCACTAACTACATTACAAATACTGTAATACCTAAATCCAAAATGGGTTAGTTCTAATACTGTACCTAATAAAAAAATTTTTTTTTTTTGTTATACAGTATTATTACATACAATAATAATACATACATTTATTATAATAATCTTAAATCATAAATTAAAAAGATGTGCACCAAAAATAACAAAAGACTAATACAAAAACACTACAAAAACTAATAAAAAATAAATAATTATTATTATTGTATTGCTATCATCTACATAGTTCATGTGCAAACTCAATCGATTATGAACTGCGGTGATTACATTTAATAATTCCTCACGAACTCAATAAATTATCAATGCTCTCGTCTCCAAGGCAACTAATTTGTTTAATAATTTGGAATATTGCCTGAATAAGTATCACATTACCACACAAACTGTAAGCCAAAGTACAACTGAGTGCAGCTGGGGGGTTGGAGCCAGTATTGTAATAGGGGCTAGAAATTTTGCACTCAGTAAATACAGTAGTTACGGATGGCATCACGGGTTGTTATCATTGTAGAATAGATTCTACAAAGATTACTACTGTTAATAATAATCTTCCCTTCATAGTAAAATAATGTTAATATTCGAATAAAAAGACATTGAGATTGAGTCCATAGAGGTATTCTCCATTGAGGGATACAACCAGTTAGCTAGCTATATGCAATAAGCTGAGCAGGAAACGAATTATGCGTGGCTTCAGGTAAATACATATTTGCAATATATTTTCCGCAGTTAAATTATCTGCCCCCGGTAAAAAGGTAAGTAAACACGTTTATCCACACTTTTGTTTAATTGTTAAAATGGCCACTTTTATGGAGGTAGCTGTACCACTCAATTTTAAAACTAAAGTTTATAGAAATATCTTTGATCCAATTGAGTACAACTGATGATGAACTTTACAGTCGATTTCGTTTCGATCTCTAAGGTATTTATTTTCTTGGCTGACTTTCTCCGACCTTCTCCTGTGCGCATTTCAACGACAGACAGACCTATTCTGGTCGAAGTTCTTAGTAAGGGTTTCGTTGTGGTATTTGGCATCCAGGCATTTGGCATCTCAGGCATTTTTTATAAATTAAGGCACATATTTCCCCTTGAAATTCTTCGCACACTCTACTTCTGTCTCGTACATCCGTATATTACATACTCTATATTAGCATGGGGTTCCACACATACAACGACAATACGCCCGCTTAGAATAAAAATTAATAAAATAATTCGCTGCATAACTTTTAGCCACTACCAAGCTTCCTCTATCCCTATTTAGAGATCATTAAATATTCTCCCCCTTGAATCTCTATTTAAATTTCACTTAGGCCAACTACTTTTTGATGCTTTATCAAATACAAATCACCCTTTATCGACTCTATTTTCTAAATCATCTAAATTTCATCATTACAACACCCGATCGTCCGCCTCAGGTAAACTAGTAATTCCTCTAACTCATCTACATGTCGCTCACCAATCTATCTCCGTGTTAGGACCTTTATTTTGGAACAGTCTACCAAACAATATTATAAATATAAAATCCGCAACAATATTTAAACAAACATTAAAAAACCACCTGAAAGACAATATGACTTAAATAATATTAATATATAAATAAATAATTATAGTACTAATAATATAATAAAATAATACAATCATATTTAAAAAATAAATATTAATCTATTAATGGTATGAATGTTGCGATAAAATAGGAGTCTTAGGGGCCGCATGGTAGGATACTATACTTTTGGATACTATTTAAAATTGTCGAAATTAATTAAATACAATACGAATAATAATATAAATTCTGACAACCCGTGAGTACATATATTTTTACTAACCCCCCCCCCCCCAATTGGTTTAGCTGGAGGCCTTGACTAGCTCGGCTATTGCCACCAGCCATATAACCAGCCTGCACTTTTTTTTTAATATACATCTATACATATATATATCAATATTTCTATATTATAAGTGCGGTAAATAAATTTATATAATATCTATCATGAAAAATATAATAATTGAATTGAATTGAATTGAAATCCAACGAATATCAAGTGGGTGTGGCCAACGACTTTGGCATAAATCATCCCAATGTTTCGCGAATTTTGGACAGTTTCCTGAATGTTTTTGTTCCAAAAGTGATGATTTCATCAAATTTCCAACCACAACCAGCAGTGCCTAAATATGCAATTATTTTTATACCATGGCTGGATTCCCACAAGTAATAGGTTGTATAAATTATAGTACACATGTCAAAATACGTGCCCCGAGTTTGAATGAAAAGTGTGCGAAATTCGAGGGAAATTTACGAATGTTGTTGCCAAATGGCATAGTTCGACACATGATTCATTCATTTTGAAAAACGGTGAACTGTGGAATGCTTTCGAATCTCAATGATTGTCGGGTTTTGGATATGGAACATTTGGAAATGGAACATATTTTGGATAACTCTGGCTATGCTATATGCCCTATATCGAACAAGTTTTTATTTTTTAATACCTGCTTTATTAAATAGAAGAAAATAACATTTTGAAGTCAACCGTTTTTGGTTTTGGTATATACTTACATTCTACAATCAAAATAATACAATAATACTTTTTGAAACTACTACTACTACTAGGTCGAGCGAACTCGGACAGTGGAAATGAGATCCTTCCAGGCTTCCCGATTCTCCATAGTTGTCGCAATTTCGTTTCTCCTAATAGTTTCTCTCTTTTTGAAACGATGAGTAGAAAATCGACTAAGTTGTCCCGGGTTTACCCCATTTAACGATCTGTAAGTGTAGTTGGGTCTGAGTTCACAAAGAGCGTGGGTCAAACCCTGGGTCACCAGGGAAGCCAGATTGTGAGCGGGAGAGGGATTCTGGAGTTGGAGGCTACTCTCATGTTCCACCCCGACCAACAAAGCCATTGGTGAATCTGAGGCAAGTCACTAGGCTAGCCTCAGTAAACACCCTAACACTCGGGTCACCAATGCGTCAAGGTGAGCTGACTACCTTGGCAGATAAGCTTTATCTTAGTGCAGTGGGTGTTCAAGAGCACCGAATGCAGACTGGACAAACTGATGAGGTTTTGATTAAGGACATGAGAGGCGGTTGGCGACTCGCCCTCGCGTCCGCAGATGATAGTGGCAATGGTGGAATTTGTCTATTGATGAATCCAACTGCACATGCAGCATTGGACAAAATAGACCAAATCTCTAACCGCATCATCCGTTGCCACTTCTCATGTTCTGGAAGACTGGCTAAGAAGTTTCCTAAGGTGGTTCTGATTGTGTGCTACTCTCCAACTAGTGTTGCCCCTGTCGAGGAGGTGGAAAATTTCTACCACAATCTACAAGCAGCTACTGATGGAGTGGATCAGCATGCATTCTTAACATTCCTGTGAGACTTTAATGCAAGTCTGCATCAATCACCTACATCGCCCTGGGTCTATAGCAATAGTGTTAACCGAAATTTCGTCCATCTTCAAGATTTTATCTCTAGAAATGGATTGTTTTCGGCTGGAACCCAGTTCAAGAAGCGAACTGGAAAGCTATGGACTCATAGTGGACCCAGTGGTCACAAGTCCCAGATAGACCATATTCTGTTTCGTAGGAAATACAGGAGTTCTATACAAGACTGTAATGCATTTACACTTTGACCCTTCGCCAGTGATCGCCGCATTATTGTGGCCAAGGTAAGACTTAGTCAGCGTGCTAGCAGAACAACGAAATCTGCCTTGCCGCGGCATGACTGGTCCTCTCTGTTGCAATAGCCAAGTGTGAGATCCAGCTTCACACTACAGCTGAGCAACAGGTATGAGGTTCTTGCCTCTGAGGCGGCAGATCACTGTGAGGGCTATACTGCCTTCACAGAAGCAGTTAAGTTAGCAGCGCTGCAGAAACAGTTCCTGTATACCCTCGAAACAGGAAAAGGGCCCCCTGGACTGACAACAAAATTCAGAAGTGCCGAAATGACCTCTATAAGGCGCAGAAAGAGTCCCGACTCAAACAGACTACAGCGGCCAAGAATGCAGATAAGAGACTTTATACTTAACTATATATAACTTTATAACTTTATAGAAGTAAGTGTCCCTCATATCCCAGATATTCCCTTGGCGATATCTCCTTTGCAGAAGTGCAGGCGCAGGCTGCTGCAAAGAGCATTAAGACCAATCGTGCCAGTGGAGTAGATGGTGTTCCCCCTGAGGTCTTTAAAATACCTGAGTGTTTAAAGCTCATCTATCCCATCATAGTAGACATGTACCGAACAACAAGAGTCCCACAAGAAATAAAAACAAATAAGCTGGTGCCAGTTCCCAAGAAGGGCAACCTAACACTCTATGGTTCTTTTCGGGGAATCTCATTGATCTCGATTGCTGCAAAGCTATACAATAAAATTCTATTAAAACGGATTAGGGATCCCATTGAGAGACTGCACCGTGGAAATCAGAATGGGTTCCGTAAAGGTCGTGGGAACATGGAGTGGATGGAGTGAATAAGCATGGTGGACAGCCCATGACTTTCTTGAGACGCATCTTAAAGCAGGACACTGGCCTTGAAGATGCGGATGATCTAGCAAATGTCATGGGTGATAGGGAGTTGTGGCGGCGCAATTTTGTCGACAAGCCGGCACAGCATTCTTAAAAATGCAGCTGCAATGCAGCATGCCGATCCTAGCAGTAGACATAAGAGCTGAATCGAACTAAAACAATAAACAAAAAAAAATCAGTTTTTGTATAAGCAATAATAAGGGGTAATTAAAAAAATTCAAATTCTTCATAGATAAAGGTTCAATAAAATTTCGAAGTTAAAAGTGAAAACCTGGTACTGTTCACATGATGAGGGAGATTTAACAGTTTTAGTCGTAGATATTGGGTGAAAGGGGTAAATGATATTATATTTAAAAATATATGATTTTTGGTTAAACAGTGGGCTAAGAACTGCATATAATATTATAGACATATCGATAATAACCACTTGTGTCTATTAAATGTTATTTTATTAGGAAGTAGGCTAAGATAACGCGCAATTAAGCGACAACCCCAGTAAATAGAAATACTAAAAACTAAATTAGTAAATAACCAACAACACGAACAATTAACTAAACGATAATTAAATTAATTATAACCAATAAATTCCACACAAAACCGAAACCAAAACAATAAATTCACTGCACTTCACTGCTTCAAAAATTATAACTAAAATGATTAACTGTAGAATATAATAATTAATAGCACGTAATAACTCAAATTGGATACCAATAGATTAAAATGTTTTTATATAATTGCCCAATAACGGATGAAACAATGAAACAACATAATTTATTATAAACCTTAATTCACAAACAACATTTCGTAGGATAATTTAGGATAATAATAATAATTATCTAATGATATTTTTTTAATTAAACTGAAAATTAAAATTCCAAACAAGATATCGGCCCTGTCATATCATAAGGGCCTAAGTAAAAAAACACATTTTTCATGAAACGACTTTTTAGTTTCTAATTTTGTTTTAGCGCAAAAATTATTAATTACCATGGAGTTAATTATGTAATATGTATGAATTTAAAACTTTTCCATGGGTTAGTTTTTAATAAAAATTTAAATAATTGATTATGTCTTAAGGTTTTTGTGATTTAGGCCCTTATGATTAATAAACATTTGAGAGATGAGATTTTTCAAGACGGCTTCCCTACTTTGTATCTTAGGTTTGGGGAGTAGCCCACCGAGTGCCGTATTGATTGAGTCTTGTTGAATCATATTATGGACGCACTTTTTCTCAAGCATTCGGGTACATTGGGGCTCTGGGAGAGACTCCGACGTAAATAGAACCTACTGTATCAATAATCCTATCTTCGCAATTAAGTGAATTAGACCCTTATGATATGACAGCATCGAAATATAATTAAAAAAAATGTACATTTCAAAAGTTTTTTTTAATATTCCTCGGGAAATAGAACATAACGCGGCTGACATAATTAATTATCGCGATAAAAGTTATACACAATTTATATACCGAACACAAATCCATAATAGAGACGATAATATATATTATTATATATGAGAACGAAATATAGTTGGTGTGTTAAAAAAAATCAAGATAATAGAATATAAGGTAGTAAAAATCTCGTCATTAATTATTAGAAAACTTAATACTTAATCAATTAACAGCCAAAACAAACTTAAATCACAAATGAAGATGTAGCTGCATTCTTTCCATGCGAAAATAACGAAATTGTGAATAACACTTTATATTACGCCATGCCCATAAAGCAGAAAGTTGTAAAGTAACGATTATATTTATTTAATAACTAATACTAAACCTATATAGATTGTTTAAACATTTCACCGTGGTTAATCACTGTATATAATAATATTATTGTGAAACACGAATTAGGGACGATTTAATTGGCCCATTTATTGCGATTTAAGGTGCAGATCGCATATTACTGGTGCCAAAATCTATGTAAAAAAAGATGAGAATCTATAACAATAATTGGGATTTCAATGTGCCACAATATTAATATTTACAAACACCGGAGGAGATGAACCCCTAGCAGACTATACTTACTTACATACCAAACGATTATTATAAATGCCCGTCCCGTAATCAACTAAAGACAAATACAAACACAACCATCACCTTCAATAAACCCGATTATAATAACCAGTGAAAAACAAACAACGAAAAAAAGTAGAAAATACAAGTTGTTAGTCGAAAATATCAGATAAAGAAAGAAAACCGGAAGCGGGAAATATTCTATCTATAATATTTCATCTCTTTTAATCTACTTGAGTTAAATTTTTACTTTTTCATCCGATTAAATGTCATTATTTTATTGTTAATTAATTGACTGAGAATCTCGTCAATTATATACAATAAGTGATTATAAAGGCATCGAATTAATTATACGCCCTGATGCTGATGATATAATATTTAATTTTCAAACAAATCCTTCAAATTACTTATTAAAGTAAAACTTAATAAGCGAATTAGTTTAACGAAACGGCTGTTACCTCGTAAATACGTTATCTTATAAAAAAAAAAAGCGTAAACTAAGAATCAGAGGTCCGCGGCTCTTACAGAGAGGTTTAATGGTATCTCGTTGATTCGGTTGACGACTGGAAGACGTTTAGGGCTGGCGGTCCAGGTGTCGGGACTCCCGGGCCGCTTCAACGGGCTCGTATCGTACGCGGAGTCGCAGCTGGAAGCCGCGGCCGCGTTCAACTGGTCCACGAGGTACCACTCGATAGAGTCCTGATCCCCCGAGTTATTCAACGCGACGGCGGCGGCGGGCGGTACCGACTCAGTCGACGCGTTGGAATCCTCCGAGGGTTCGCGTTTAGCGTCGACGCTATTTGCGAGATCCAATAAGGCGTCGGCACCTTCAGCGTCGAGCAACATCTCCGCGAGTCGCGACAACTCCAGGAAGGTTTTATTCCGACGGGGAATCTTCCGTTCCGCCTTCTTTCTTCTCCGACGAACTGGAGTCGCATCTCCTCTACCCGGTTTACTTCGCCTCGGTATTTTCGCGATTTTCTTCTTAGGTTTACTTTTTCGCATCTCGAAGAATCCGCTGTCCAACAGTTTATCTTCTTCAGTCTCGCTGTACGCGTCGGTGGAGTCGAGATAATCGTTGTTCGCGCGGGAGAGATACAGTTCCTCGTCGTCCGAGGAGAATTCCGGGCAGGAGAGACAGCCGTCGGTGGCGGAGTAGGGGTGGTCCGCGGAGGGCGGCGCGCAGCCGGGGCCGCGCTTCCGCTTCCGGCACCGCCGGCGGTCCAACTTGGGGAAATCCTCCGGCTCGGCGGAGGAGCAGTAGGATGGAACCGGGGAGGAGCGACTCAGTTCGAGGATCCCCTCAACGGCGGCGGCTTCCGGGGGGGAACAACCAGCGGATGGACGGGATTCCGAGAGAGCCGGCGACCCGTTGAAGATGATATCGTAGAACTGAGGGATTATGGGGTTTCTCCTGAGGATGTTGAGCAGCTGGATGCGGTAGGAAGGGTGCACGCACCAGTAGGAGCCTTTACAGGAGGCCTCATCTAGGCCGATAATCTTTGTGAAGCATTTATTGAGGCTGAGGTTGTGTCGTATGCTGTTCTTCCAGCCAGTAGGAGCATCTTTGAAGTAGGGGAAATGAGTCTGAATCCACCGGTAAATCTCTTTTACCGGTAAACACTTCCGCGATGTTGCCGTTTCTAAGGCCATGAATATAAGCGAACTAAAAGAATAAGGAGGTTTACAAGTTGGATCGTAGTTGGTGAGTACGGGTACCTTCTCTACCTCCAGTACGGGGTTGTTGGTTATCGCTTTCAGCAGGTTAATGTTCTGCAACCAGGCTAGATTCGTCAACTCGTCGTCCTTCCCACCCGGTTTGCTACGTTTTGCTTGTTTCCCCATCTGTCGTTTAGACGGGACTGCGGGGATGGGAGAATTAATAGAGTTTGTGTTGTTCGTTACAGCCGGAATGGGTTGCGAGGGGAACTTTAATTCCAAATTCTTGAAATTCAATGAAGGCGTTTCGAACGATATGAGATTTGTGCAAATTTGGTCGACAGTTGCGATGGAGAAGTTATCAATATTTTCCTGATCCTCCATTGAGAAGGTATATACCGTATCGAAACAATAGCCAAAAGGTTAAATCAGTAAATAAGTTGCCTGTAATGTAAATTATTAGTTAATAATTAGGTACCGGTAGCTACCGTGAACGCGGGTGACTTGGATATGGAGGGTGACTTGGAGATATGCGTGTAACTTGGATAGTTTTTCAGTTTGTGTCTGGGTGTACCTATATAGTTATATTATATATATATATGTATTTATTAAAAGTAGTTAATAAATTTAGTGGCGTTCTCCTGTGTCTGGCTGCAGCAGTACGGTACAGAACCAGTACCTGCCTGCCTATTATGGTACCGGTACTGCCACTTAATTGTAGGGCCTAGTCTTTATTACATTACAATTTTAGGCTATTTACAATTTTGTGTAATTACACCTTGCTATTTTGCCTTTATGAAGTTAAACTTTACCTATAATAACATTACTTCGAGCACCTATTCTCTTTCTATACCCATACCGTGTAACAGCACAATGCCTAATGTATATAAAAGGAGACCAGGATCACAACCATATAAAACTGAATATTCCGATGACCAAATGACAAAAGCAATTGAGGAATCACGGAACGGAAAGGCTATATTAACAGCATCTAACGAGAACAATGTTCCATATGGAACATTATGGCGTAGGCTACATGGTATGCAGAACAAGAAATTCGGGGGTCAAACCATCCTTAGTATCGAAGAAGAGAACAAGATAGTAAATGTAATAAATACATTGACAGAATGGAAAGTTCCTCTACAAGGAGTTGATATTTATTGTTTAGTGAAAGAGTATCTGGACTCTAATGGAGTTACCAGTAAGTTTCCTAACAACAAACCTGGAAAAGACTGGTTGAACAATTTCAAAAAACGCCATAATTTGACATCCAGACTTGCGCTAAACGTGAAACCTAGTCGAGCGGAAGTGAATGAAGCCTCAGTTAAAGAATATTTCGAGAATATTAAACCTGTACTTGAGGGAGTCCCCGCAACAAATATCTTCAATTTCGACGAGACCAACATCAAAGATGATCCCGGAGAAAAACATGTTATCTGCTCCAGGGGCCTTAAAAGAGTGGAACGAAAGGTTTCTCACTCTAAATCATCTACTAGCTTGATGTTTTGCGGTTCAGCTGCAGGAGTTTATTGTCCCCCCATGATTGTGTACAAGGCGGAAAACATGTATCTTGAATGGAAAAAGGGAGGACCTCCAAGTACAGTATATGATGTGACGAAATCCGGTTGGTTCAATAATCCAACATTCTCAATCTGGTTCTATAATGTGTTCTTACCAGCCACGAGTCAGCTAGTTGGCCGCCGGGTTCTAATTGGGGATAATTTGGCGTCTCATTTCCATCCTGATGTGATAGCAACATGTGCTGAGAAAGACATTCTATTCATTCCGCTTCTGCCAAATGCAACACACTTATTGCAGCCCCTTGATGTATCCGTATTCCGAGGTCTCAAGCGTGAATGGCGGAAAATACTAGAAATGTGGCGCCGTGACACAAGATGGAGTAAGGGTATACCAAAAAATCAATTCCCAGGAATGATCTCTAGGTTGTGGGGAAAACTCTCCAGTGCAAATCTGGAATCGGGATTCAGGGCAAGCGGAATATACCCTTTCAATCCAGATAAAGTATTATCAAGATTACCTCGTGTTATTCCCAGTGAAGAAGAACAAGTAAGGGTTCTTAATAGTTCGACTATTGATGTTCTCAGGACATCCCTGTATGGTGACTCACAGGTTGCTGGCACTGTAACCACAAGGAGAGGAAAGAAAGTCACAAAACAGAATATCCAACCTGGCAGACCTGTTGTGTTGAATAGTGATAGGGTGGCTATAAGTAGTGTTCTAGAGACCGCCACTACAGCTAGTGTTGACAGACAATTGGTCAGTGAACTACAGTCCTCAGGATCTGCTGTTCATAAAGAACAAACCTCAGGATCTACTATTGGTAAACAACAAAGCTCCAGATACACTGTTGGTAAACAACAAACCTCAGGATCAAAACGCCAACATTCTGATACAGATACTGATTCAGATTTGGACATGGATTCTGATTGTGATACTGATACCAGTAAGAATTCTGATTCAGATTCCGATACGGAATATGAGTATGGAAACTATGATTCTGATACGGAATATGCCACTGACTCCACATAGGTGTATTATGGTAATTGTAGTTGTTTTTAGTTTCGTTTCTTGTTGTTTTTACAATGATGTATGATACCACTGACTCCACATATTAGTATCTACATACATCATAATAATACACTGAGTACACTCTAATATTAGGCCTATACCCCTTGCAATATCTATGTGCTAATTATTGTTTTTTGTTATGGTAATTGTAGCCTAGTTGTTTATAGTTTCGTTTTCTAGTTGTTTTTACCATTGGTACTGGTACCAGGTACACTGTAATTACAATGTATATATTTAAATATATATATATATATATATATATATATATAGCTGGCCTTGTAATATGCAAATATTGTTTTATTGTTTTTACAATGATGCTACTGATTCTACATATTGGTATTAATTATAGGTATATGTTATAACATCGATATGAATAAATATATATCATAATATAAACATATACCGGTATTTACATATATACCAATCTACCAACATAACATTACCTACACTACACCTACACTGTTTAGCCTCATTTGTACCAGTAGGCCTATGTATTATTTACGTTGAATATCTCTATGCAAATTATTGTTTTTTGGTTATTTGTAGTTGTTTAGAAAGGCCTTTTTAAAAGCCAAGTTTTTACAAGCTTGGCTTGTAGAATTTTTTTTAAAACTTCAGAGACTATCCAAGACACCCTCTACTATGTGTGGAATGGATCAAAATATCAAATTTCCAAGTTATCCAAGTCACCCTCATGGAGTGTGACTTGGATACCAATTTTTGTTTTAAAAAAAATGCCACAACCCCTTATAATGAGGGGTTGGGCATTTTACATGTCTAAGACAGATAGTGTGTTGTTACAATCAGCATATAAAATTTGAGGTGCGACGTCGTGGCTGATCTGTGGGACCGATTTTATGGTCAAAACCTGTCCAAGTCACCCGCGTTCACGGTAGCAAAGGCCAAATGGTGTGAATTTGTAATTAGTTTGTTTTGTATAGGCCTAGGGGCCTAAACCGTCAGGGTCTACAATATTGTACCTTTACAGCTTTAATTAATATAGTGCGTGATACTAAACTCAAAACTGCTACTACCGTAGTGTGATATATATTGATATATTTCTAGATTATTGAATATGGCTTAGGATATACCAGTATACTTCAGTACTTATGACTTATTGAAAGTTATAGTCTGATCACGAATCTGCCAATAATGTAGCATTTAGGCGATTGCATTACAAATATTCATAAAAACATGAGAAATAATTCAATTATAATTATCTGATTATTCACTACGGTACCGGTAGTACCGTACAGCAGTACAGCCGTAGGCATAGGGACTACAGTACAAGCATAGGCCCAATACAAAATAAAATAAGAGTACCGGTAGGCCTTATAAAATTATTGTACAAATTATATACAGAATTAATCATAATGGGAATATTTGAAAACGTACCCGTAAGAAGTAATTATTAACAGAAAACTGAAATAAAATAAATAAAGTTACATTATTTCTATTTGACTGACATAGGCCTATCTAAAAACTAGGCCTCGATCGGAGTTGGGATTTGGCCGGTAGAGTGTTTCATAAAAATTTTTTTTTTGAAATTACACTTCAACTGTACATTTTTATCCGGGTAGAGCCAAAAAAACAATGTAGGCAAAAAATTGGCTCATGACAGTGACTTTTAGGGGTCGCCCATCCAGGATCTTGAAATTAAAGATTTGCGATATATGGACTGAGCGCATAGTTTCCGCGGTTTTCAATATATTGTTATGAGTTAAATATATTTATGTGCGACATATTGGTTTCAAATGTCTAATTAATGGGGATCATTTTGAATGGTCACAAGCCATGGTTTGGATCAGTGGAGTGCCAAAATGTCTATAGCCTAATGGCATATTAGCGCTATATGTAATGACCGCGTAGTTTTCGCGGTGTTGAATATATTGTTATAAGTAAAATATATATGTGTACCACATATCTTTTTGAAATGCCAGTTTCATGAGGATTAATTTTAATGGTTCCAAGTCATCGTTTAGAGGCAAAACATAAAAGGAATAGAAGAAGCTCAACAGCCCGTTTGATGGGTAACTTTACTTTTAATCAACATATCATATTCATTCATTTTAAAGTTGAAAAATATTTTGATATCTAATATATATATATATTTAGGCCTAAGCCATATTTTGCTCAATAACACAAGAACAGTACTGGTAATAGTTTTCTAGAAAATTAGGCTAATCCATCTCTAGTTACTTTGATGGTGCCATACGTTTTGGAGTTTTTGGTACTTTCCCTCGATGTCTTTTCCTATTACTCCTTTCTTCATACTTAATGAGTATAGGCTCCAAATTTTTGGAATCCTTGAGTTCACCAACTAATCTCTCAGCAGGTTGATTAGATGCAAGGATGGTATTTGCTATTCGATCAATCGTCTCCCAAAGAGGATGTTCTACACTAGCATATACGTCAGTTAGTTGTTCTCTAATTGAGGGCAGAATATGAGGTGAGACTTGACAACGGTTCATCCAATTAGGGTATTCCAGCAAATCATTAATTGACAATGTTACTAGTTTCAGTTTTGGGAATTGCAGAACTATCCTGTTACTAAAGGTTGAACTACAACTCTCATTGCTTTTAAAAGCAGAATCTGTCACTATAGCTCGATATTCCTTGTCTAATGGAAGGAAAGAAGAGTCTAAGTTATATAGATGTCGTTCTATTGCTGAAAAGTATGAAGTTGGCATGTTTAGTTTCACCCCAATATCAGCAAGCATGTTTGTGATTTGAAGGGTGTTCCTAATCATATTGGATCCATAAGTATCGACAGCAATCCGATGAGCCTGAAAGTGCACCACTGAATACTGCATAAATATATCTCCAAGTTGATTAAGTTTGCTAATGGACAACATTTCCTTTGTATTAAGACATATTGCTTCATCGGTCTTGGATTTAAAGCATTTGTTCGCATCTAGGGAGATTAAAGACTGCTTTAGCAATGGGGGCAATAAGAATAATGTGAGCCATTGACCCCAACCCCCATGTGTTCAGCCAACGGACTCCAACATTAAGTATTCATATTCTGC